>JAZHYW010002547.1:0-146237 GCA_037355805.1 Ixodes ricinus
TAGTCATGTTCAGGATATTGTTGCTTCTTCAACTCGGGATAATGTAGATTCTTCAACTTCATCTGGAGTAAATTTATCTGTGCTCACACATCCTGTAAAGCTCGGTTCCTCCTGAGAAAAGGTGTGGTCACCCATGTGAAGCAACAGATTTTTCCTGGTGTTGCTATATTCTGTTGCTTTTAAGCTTTCTCTTTATTGCCAATGTGCTAAAGAAATAAGTAGAAAGGTTTTTCCTATTCTTGCAAAGGGGAGAACGCTACTCAATATTTACACAAGTAGTTCATTGATAAAAACATGCCTAATTACAGTGTCTGTACTTTATTTGTTGCATCATTCACAAGTGCACATACCCATTGGTAGCTCTGTTAATGCAGTTTGATGTACTAAGGTAGCTGTTTGGGCGAGTCAGTAAACGTTATACATGATGAGAACAGCACAAGACAGGACGAAGCTTGGTGTCTTGTGCTACAGTTCGCAATTTAAAATTTGTTCTCTACTAATGTGAGAAGCTCATGTGTTTCATTATCATTACTCTTCAATACATGTAGGTGATGTTTTTGACTGATTTATCATCAAGTAATTTCTTGCGCTCTTTTTTTACTGATATATCACCTTGAGCTCTGTTTAATGTTTTTTTTCCTAATTGTACCTGCTACTGGAAAAGCGATGTAGTCACAGTTGCCATTGAATCATATGCAGCAGCACATGGGTGATATGACTGCAGTTTAGCACACAAATAATGTAAAAAGAGCCGCCACTGGGCAGGGCAAAAACTGGCCGAAACCCTTGGGGGGGGGGGGCTGGTTTGCCCCCCCCCCCACACACACACACTCACAAAGAACAAGTTGGTACGCCACTGACCATACATATTCCCCACAATCTATGCCCTCCCCACCGACCACCGTTCGGGAACAAGTGGATTTCTTAAGTATCTGTATTCCTGAATACTTTTTCGCCAATTTCACAGAAGTGTCTCGGGGATGCACCATTGCCTAAAGGACTATCTATCTCAGTATTTGTATTCCCGAATACTTTTTGGAGTGTCTCTGCCCACCCCTGGTTTATAGCACGTGGATTTATTCTATCGTTCTTATTATTTTCCAGGTACTTCGGGCAAATCAACCCATCTGAAGGGCGATACAAAGGAGCAACCAGCGGCATTGCACCGAAGTTGCTAACTCTTCATGTGCTTTGACATCTGTGAGTGTGCCGTCCTTCAATTATACTTCGTGTCACTAGTTGTGTGTAGTGCAGGTGAATGCAACGCCATGTGGAGAGAGAAAAGGCGAGCACTAGGAAGGCATATGGGAGGGGAGGGCTAGGGGAGAGGGGAAAGCACTAGGAATGTTAGATAGGAGGAGGTTACTCTCCTCACCCGCCTTTCTAGTGCTTGCCCTTTCCCCTCGTCGGACATTGACTTAGCGCTTTGTTCGTGCACTTTTACTCATCCTTTGTCAAATGTTTGCACTGTTTTCACGTTTGAACATTGCCTTAGCCTGTACTGCACGCAAGTAATGACTCGGAATATAGTCACCATTGTGCAGATTATGATGCTCTGGCAGATAATAGATAACTGTGGGTAAAATTAGTCTGCTCAGAGCTTGGACGCGCAGCTCGCGACTTGCTTGAACACGGCCCACAGGAAACCAGCTGCAAGCCCCCATTTTCATAACGAGCCTTACAAATGGCATGCATTTTAATGATATCATGTCGCTAATTCATTTACGCTCGAAACGTAGCTTTGCTCTTATAACATAATCACATAGTTAATATTGTTCCGTTTTTATTTGTCAGGTGTTTAGTTTCTATTTTTCCTTCCTGTCTTTTTTAGTATTTAGCACCTGCACGACAGTTCCGCTGGTAGGCTGCAACCACGAGCTCTTTGCTCAAGGATGCATCTCAACTGCATGAGCTCTCGCTTGTCAGAAGCAACCACCAAAGATAAATTTATGAACTCTGGATTCTCGCCCGCAGAAAATATCACCATTAAAGTACAAGTATTCTTTCAGACTGGTGCTATCAAGAATTCTCAGAAAAGCAAGAACTGTCGGCAACAACAGTGTACTTGTTCTCTTGTCCTCTTACAAAATGCCAGTATGTTGGTGGCAGTAGAGCGCAAGGTCCCTTTAATAAATTTCTTGACCCCCAGCCTCCCCTCCCCCGTGCCTTACATAAGCCCTTGACCTTTTGGGGGTGGGCTATCTGGCCTCTACACTCAAATGAGTTTGAGAACACTGTTTTAGATGGTCCGAAATTTTGTTAAAGGAAGCTTGCATTAGGACACTACTAATGTTGGCATCCGTTTATTTGATTTGGCGGCCACTGAGAACAAGGCTGCTTGCGGCATTTTTCGGCTAATTGTGCGTTTTATTAGTAAAAATAAACACAGTTGCAATAAGAGACAGGCTGGCATTGTTGAAAACTGCCAAAATCAGTTGTTTATATATATTAGAAACGCATGCTTTTTTTTATTAGTTTTCGGTTTGACAGCCTTGCACCTGTATCTAAAGTGGTAAACTTTCCACCCCACTATTCTTCAATGGTGTGCAAAATATTTATGAAGTTGGCTGATTTATTGGTTTTTGATAATGCTTATTAAGTAAGGTGTGGGGCCTTGACAGTGTCCTATAGGCTATATGTATCTAATCATGGTATACAATTACGTTTTGCTTTTCAGGAATGCTCAATGGCTCTTCTTGGTGTTCATCACCCAAGGCACAAAACTAAGTGTGAGAGATAAGACGTGCAAAAAGAAGAAAGGAAACAAGCGACGTTTCTGGCGCATCCTTTCGTCAGACCACACAGCAAGCTGCAAGTTTAATGTGTATTTTTGTAGTATATGTTTCACCCAGTGTTTACGAGCAATAAATATGTAAGAACAGATGCCAATTTTTGTAGCTTATTTGATCAAATATTGCATGATCCTGACAATGTTATATTTGCAGGAATGACACAAAAAGCTCTCAATTGTATTTCAGGTTGACAGTTGGGACGTCAAAATGATGGCAGACTGTATAATGAAATGACGATAAAATGTGGGATTGGTGGCTTAATTGTATTTCCAGTGGACAAATGGGACATCAAAATGGCACCATTTCACGGTTGAAAGCTTGGAAATAGAGCTGCAAAGACATTTCCTGTAATTTTGATGGAAAATGTTCTAGTGTTAGTTTTGTCGACTTCGCACATGTACACCTAAGAATAGGGTTTATCGGTGTTCCCAGTAAGTGAGAAGGGTGTGGAAGACGGTATATAAGTACACCTAAGAATGGGGTGTAACTGCATTCCCAATAAGTGAAGAGGGTGTGGAAAAAAGGATATATGTACACCTAAGAATGGGGTGTATCAGTATTCCCAGTATGTGAGAAACGGAATATATGTACACCTAAGAATGGGGTGTATCAGTATTCCCAGTGAGTGAGAAACGGAATATATGTACACCTAAGAATGGGGTGTATCAGTATTCCCAGTGAGTGAGAAACGGAATATATGTACACCTAAGAATGGGGTGTATCAGTATTCCCAGTAGGGGGAAACGGAATATATGTACACCTAAGAATGGGGTGTATCAGTATTCCCAGTAAGTGAGAAACGGAATATATGTACACCTAAGAATGGGGTGTATCAGTATTCCCAGTAAGTGAGAAACGGAATACATTTACACCTAAGAATAGGGTATATCAGTATTCCCAGTAAGTGAAAAACGGAATACATTTACACCTAAGAATGGGGTGTATCAGTATTCCCAGTAAGTGAGAAACGGAATATATGTACACCCCGGGGTGGGGTGTGTCATATACACCCGCTGAGGTGCACATGTGCACCTCAAAATGAGGTGCATGTGTGCACCCCTTTTGGGGTGTCGCATATATACCCATGGGGGTGTCGTATATGGGACAAGTCACATACACCCCCCTGGGAGTAAGTACTACACCTCCTTTTAGAGTGTACAACGCAACGTAGGCGACGTTGCGTTGTTCTACAACGCAAGACGACGGAGAACTGCACCGAATCGCACAAGCGCTAAAGCCCTCGGTGCGAGGTATTTCGCCAGAGGTAGACTCCTAGAAGAGGAAATCAGCTGAAAACCGCGAGTAATCTGGAAATGCGATTTTGCGTGGAGAGACCCGCCGTGTTTGTCGATCGCGACCGCCTCCGAATATCTGCGCTTTTGTTTGCGGACAGTGTGCGTGTGTGTACTTGCCTGCGCTTGCTCCCGCGTTTTGGCATTGCGGTGCGAGGCTGCTGCCTGCGGGGCTCTGTCACAGCGGGTCCGTTTCTCCGTGTTTGTACTGGTTCTGTGTGTGTGTTTGTGGATGCCGCGGGGACGTGTTTGCTTGAGCTTTCTCGGGGCGCAGTGTGTCGTGCGTGCGCGTGATCTTTGCGGCCCGTGTTTGCCGAGCACTGTTTGCGCGTTGTCGTCGTCGTCGTCCAGTGGCGCTGCGACGACGTCGTCCTGCCCCGGGGTCGTCTTTGTTTGCGTTGGGGGCCTCAAGCAGAAGCGCCGAAGCACAGACGCCCCCTCTCCCCCTTCGAGACGTGGGTTGAACGGGCCCGATCCTTTACAGTGTCCCTCGTTGCGGAACTGAGATTAATACCCGCGTGACGCGCGATGTTGAACGTTCCTTTATATAAATTTTCGAGCGCAGTTCGAGAGACGCTGGAGGGAGTTTTTAAATTCCTTGAATATTACGCTTTTTAAGTTTCAAAGTACGTTTGAGATATTGCCTCCGAAATGCTCGTATGTCGACGACATGGTGCCCGTCTATCGCTGACCGCGCGCATGCGCATTTTGCGGTTTGGAGGCGACGGTGGCGCGCCCTTGTGCGGAGATTATTGTGGCTTGGTCCGTCTCGGTCTGCTGAATTGGCCGGGCTTGCGGTCCGTTGTCAACGTCAGATTTGTTTTCCGTTTCACCATTGAACACGTTTCTCCTCTCTTTCGTCGGGTTTCGGTCGTCGTTATTTGGGAGTGCTTATACGAAAATCCAGAGGATAGCCAATACGCCATCAACGATAGTAATTACTCAGTCCATTTGTACATACTTGGAAAAAACCCGAAGGTATCGTTCGTTGCGACAGAACCATATCGGAGGGAACGACCTGCCGGCTGGTGGTGTCAACTGATAGTGAATATTTACATATATCCCCGCATTCTGAGCGTACTTTGTAGCCGTTGCTCTGTTTTGATCATGTGCTATTCGTGATTTGGATGCTTTGCCAGTATATATTTGTATAAATTTGGTCTCTATGATTCGTAAAGTTTTTAAAGACACGTTCACACATGCAACACAGCGCTACATCAGCGCTCCGCTGCATGGAACTTGGAATTTTCACTGTTCGCACACGCACACGCACGCACGCACAACGCGCGCACACACGCACGCACACGCATACACGCACGCACACACACAGACACACACGCACACACACACACGCACACACACACACACACACACACACACACACACACACACACACACACACACACACACACACACACACACACACACGCACAATGCAGCGCATAGCTTACTGTTGATGAAGCACTGACTCCGGGATCCTTTCCCTCGAGCATTTTTTAGGAGCGGGATACATGGTCGTTTGGCGCTACGGGAATTTTTGTAAATATCATTAGTTATTAAAGGACCTAATAAGTGGCGTCCTGCCTCATCGCTGCCCTGCATGTGTGTACAGCGAACGGTGATCTCGGCGTGGAGGTGCGTCAACAAACAGGGGAGGGCGAAATCCTCGTCTTTCGAAGGCACGCCTCTTGCGCCGCGAAAGCGGAGGAACAGCCCTTTTATAGAAGCCACTCGTCCGCACTGAATTATACGCGCCAAGAATGCCACGGCTCTGTCGATAGATTTCAGTACCTCCTCGAGGAAGCGGGCGAGGCAAACACGAGAGTTCGCAGATGGCTGCCAAGGCGTTTCGCCTGGGCTTTGTCATCGCGGCGCTTGCGTCCATCTTTGTCTTATTTCTGGACTTCCTAAATTTATTGTCATAAACCTTAAAACCCACTCACGTTGGAAATGCTTTTTTTGTCGTTATTTGTGCAGCAGCCGCGCGCGTGCTGGACAGTGGCTCCTTTTTCTTCCCCCTCAATTCTGGGAAGGCGCGCAATGTCAACACCTCCTATAGTCGGTGACACGTTTTAAAAAGTGCAGGACTAGCTACCCCCAGTAGCTACTCCCCGCCCCTTTCCACTTGAGAAGAGCGAACGCCGGAGAAAACGCCTCTCCGGCGTTCTCTCTGCTAGGTAGAAAAGGGTGGAGACTCTGCGTCTGCACGCGTATACACACAGCTTGTCCTTTAACCTGCAACCGACCAGAGATGGCTCGACCGCAGTGCTGAATTTTCCGCGCCAGCTAAAGAGGGCCAACGGTTGGCTCAGATTGGACACGAGTGCTTGCGAGGTGCTTACCGATTGGACAGAGCCTTAGTCGAGCGCTCACCCTATTCGCGACTCCAACTAACTATAGGTGGCGCCACTCATTTTCCAAGATGGCGGGTTTAGTGAGGGTCAGAGATGCCTGCCGCTGCTGAGCCTGTCTAGTGTGCTGGCTTCACTGAGCGACATAAATTATTTCTGGTAATACGAGGAAGCTAGGGTGTTATGAGCGCAGGTCACCTCTTTAACCTGAAAACAAGAACGGTGTTTAGCGTATTATTTACGGAAGGATGCGCGTTTTAATTCTGGAGCGAAACCGAAACTTACCTCTATTTTGGATTTAATTTCTCGATATAGGTCTTAATTTCGGATTCTTTCATGACTCAAGATGTGTCTCACTTCGTAATTATTTACTTAGAAAAGTTGTTCGCAGAAACTTTATTTTGTGACATACATGTTCGATCCAGGCTGATATTTGTAGTTGTTGAAAAAATCAGTGCTGATATTTGTGCGTTCTCGCTGCCTTTTTCTCGCTCAGATAATTGTCATGGGAAATAATGAACTGCGGGCCTTTTAATTGTTTTTCGGGTATTTAGATGAATAATTGGTTTAACATTATTCCCAGCACAAGAATAAGAAAATAATTCCAATTTTTACAATATGTCCAGGAAACCCATAAATTAATAAACGCTGCTCTCACTGCAGTAACCCAAAGACGGAATCCGAGTCATACAGCTGAAGTGTGTGTGTGTGTGTGTGTGTGTGTGTGTGTGTGTGTGTGTGTGTGTGTGTGTGTGTGTGTGTGTGTGTGTGTGTGTGTGTGTGTGTGTGTGTGTGTGTGTGTGTGTGTGTGTGTGTGTGTGTGTGTGTGTGTGTGTGTGTGTTTTTATACACTGCGTGACGTAGGACTTCATATTACATCCAGGGTTTGACTGTTTGTCTATCTTGATAACGATTTCAGAGTTTTCATATCCTAAAAAGAAAACAGAATTATACCTTTCTTGAAAAACTCTTATGGTTAAATAGCCTATTCTCGTGATATTGGCGTTAAGTGAGAGTATACATTGCCGTGATTTGTATTAATAATATTAATAATATTAAAATTCACATATTTGAGTAAATAATTTTTCAATCTCTAATATATTTTGTTACATTGTGATCTAATTTTAAACGCGCGAAGAAGATGACACTGAAAAGTTATACGTCACTGGTGCCAATTTCAGCATTTTAATTACTAATAAAATAAAAATAGTCTAAAATCAATGGAAGCCATTCTAGCTAATGTCAGGAAATCATGTAAATTTCATTAATTGTGGGTAAAGTATATTGTGCTATCAAAGTAGCGACTTTTTGACAATCAGCGAAATCGTCTAGAATATTGCCAACAAATGACCCGACCGTCCCCCCCAAAAAAAATACATACATAGATATATATATATATTTTTTTTTTCATTACTAGTTTTTTCATAACATTTATTACTTTTGTATTTGCTCGCCGTCGTTTTGCCAATCTCAGCCTTTCAGTTTGAAGGAAACGCTACCTGCTTGCACGTCTGCTCACTGCAGCACGTTTCATTGGCGTTGGCACCAGTGTAAACAGTAAGTGAGTTTTAATATGCGTATAAGCGACTCAAGCCCACATGTGTTTGCGTTAGCTTGCGTGTTCCACAGTGCGCGTGCAGAGCCAGAATTACGTCTTGAATTGGCGCATAGCGATGAGCGCACGCACAACGTGGGCGCCTGTCGCTGCAAACACTGCCTGCTGATTTGCTTCTTTGCCGCGATACTCAAACTGCTCCAGTGGATGCAATCACTTACCGGCTGCAGCACTACGTTTGGACAGTAAAGTGTTGTTTGCACTGGAAATGACGCTTCGCGAGCCTGATCGCGAGCAGTTCCGCCGTGCCAGCTTGACAGGAGAATGAGGACCTCACTGGGCACGCCCCATTTCCGCCGCGGGAGGGCGAGCGTCGAGCTGGAGCGCGAATAGTGGGTAGGCGCTCGACTCTAAAAAGGGGTGTAGACGTTACCTTGTCCCATAGCGACACCCCAAAACTTCAGTTGTACAGAGCGCTGGCGTCGAACTGGCTCCAACTTCCGGAGGGTTAATGACGGTGCGATCTGCCTATCTAAACGCTAAAGTAAGTAGCAAAGTCTACAGGAAAAAAACATGCAGGTTTTGCAGTGCAGCCTGAAAACCCCGATAACTTTTTGTGCAGTCAGTCCCACTTACGCTGCAGGTTTTGCAGTGCGGCCTGAAAAGCGATAACTTTGTGCAGTCGATCACACTTCGCATTAACTATTTTTAATGAGTTCTACAACTCGGCTATCAAGCCGCCCGTGAAATTGGTAGCGTCGGTACAACGTCAGTGCGCTGTACATCAACTGAAGTTTTGGGGTGTCGTCCCTTACAAAACATTTATATCTGGCCAGATCTGAAGATTTCAGATATGGCCATATAAGTGGCCATATATAAGCTGATATGGTATATCTGCCAGATATAGCCTCATCATGCCAGATATAACCTGATATCCCTGGCCAGGTACGCAAATCCCAGATCTGGCTAAGTAATGAAATTCCAGATCTGGTCAGGCATATCAAAAGGACACAAGCTTGAAATCAGCACATTATATATTTTTATTGTCTACAATTCTCCCAAGTGCCCCGGCCCGCACTCGAGGAATTATGGGAACGGTGATCCTTCAGCTCCCCAGTGATCGCTAGTTTTGACCAATTCTATGGTTACACAGTTTCGAGTGTAATTCGTAGTCACCCTGAAAAAGCGTCCCAAAGGGCTCAAGGACCTGTCATATCACTTTTAAAATTTCTCGTCAATGGCAGCGTTTATGCTACTTTACATTCTGTCCAACCTCCAACAGGCTGAGCCGCCGAAATCTCTTACATTATCATCATTCTCGTGATTGTTGTTTTAGCAGGAATTAGTTAAAAAGTCGAGAAATCACAACAACCAAAACGGGGATTTAGCTCGGATTCAGCGGGGCTGTTTATAGTATTTTTAGCGTTTCTAACTTAATATCAGCGTCTTTGAAGCTGTACGAGAATGATGATAACGTAAGAGATATGTCTGCAGCTCATCCAGGTTGAAGAGGGGGAGGAGGCGAGGAGTAGATGAGGAGGGAGGAGGAGAGGCATGCCGTCCTCCATGCCCCCCTCCTCCTCCTCAAGAGCTGTGCTCTAATTCGGCATTACAGGGTTGTAAACGTTTTTCATTTATTTAACTTATTTATACACAATCAATTGAAAACCGGCCGCTGATAAATGGCTGTATACGACAGATAACGAAGTATATATACCTCAAACAAGGCAGTGTACTGTTAACGTAGCAGCTTGGGCGAGTTGGTTGCACATTACGACACACACCACAGCGCACTATAGAAAACAACACTCACTCCAGACACACGAAAAATAAAGCGAAATTCAAACAAACCGCGCTGACTCACAACTCTTTTTATATAACTTTGTCTTCTTCAACCTCTAGCAACACCGAATTTCCCAAATCACGCGCTACGATCTCCTAGATGCCTAAGATTTTTTTCTCTTTTTCTGTCAGGTGTAAAGAAGGTGTACTAATACAGTTGTTAGAATTCCTGGCGATATGTTCTGCTTCGATAATTTCTCGAGTTAACTGGTTATTGTTCCTACCTAAAATTGTACAGGATGGCAGGTGAACGACGCACCCACAATCACGGCAGTGTATGCCTAGATGCCCTGAGTTGGCTCTGGTGCAGTTGGTTTTGTGTTCCCGGAGCCTATCGTTAAGGCATCGTCCGGTCTGACCAATGTACACTTTCCCGCACGAAAGTGGAAAAGAGTACACCACTCCATCTGCACACTCAACGAACCTGTTCTGATGGTTTTTGGTGCAGCAGACTGTTCGGTGGGAATCAGGCGAGTTGACTTGTTTACACAAGTTGCCAAGCTTATTGGGTGCAGTGAAGACGACATTGATGTTGAACCTGTTGGCGATTTTTTTGATGCCATGGGAGAACCTGTGGAAGTAGGGAAGAACGACAGGTCTCGTAGATCTTTCTCTGGCTCTTGGTGTGACATACGTTCCCTTGTTTTTTGTTTTCAAGATGTTCTCTGCTATCGATGTTAATAACGACACGGGATATCCGGCGGATGTTAGTCTGGAAATTTGTGCGTCAAAGCTTACTGAAATAAGGTGCTCACAGGATTTTTGAAAAGAGTTGTTGAGACATAATTTGACGATTCCTCTTTTGACCAGCTTTGAATGTGTCGAATTGTACGGAAGAATTGGTATTTTACCCCTTGGCTCATACTTCCAGCATATATGAGTGTGTTGTAAATTGAGCCTGAGATCGAGGAATCGGATTGATCTTTCTTCCGGGAGCTCATGTGTAATTTCCAGTGGTTTTAGGCAGTTTTTAAAAGTTGATAGAACACCGGCTACAGTAGTTGGAACAGTACTGTTCTCGGCGTCAAGAATGATCAAATAATCATCAACGTACCGAAATACTCTAGCAACTCTGGGGAAGTCAAGCCTATTGTTCGTGTGTCTGGAGTGAGTGTTGTTTTCTATAGTGCGCTGTGGTGTGTGTCGTAAGGCTGTATACATTCCAGATAAGGCTTCATATTCGCCAGATAAAGCTGTATATAGGCCATATCGGGCTGCATATACGCCATATCAGGCTGTATATACGCCATATCAGGCTGTATATACGCCATATCAGGCTGCATATACGCCAGATAAGGCTGTATATACGCCGAGATAAGGCTGTATATACGCCAAATAAGTCTGTATATACGCCAGATAAGGCTGTATATAGAGCCGTATATAATTATATAATGTTTGATATGGCATGGTATGGCCCAGATATAAGATTTCCATACGGGGTATATGGGACAAGAGGTGTAACGTCTACACCCCTTTTTGTGAAGCCACGCGGCGCCGAGTCCTCTATATATTTGGTATATTTGGTACTGTAGAATCTTGAGTACCAAATATCCGGCGTAAACTAAAACAAATAAGGAAAAAAAAGAAAAAGGCCAACGCGGGGCGATGATTGGACACGAGTATATATATACTCGTGTCCGATCATCGCCCCGCGTTGACGCTTTCTTATTTCCTTGTATTTTAGTTTACGCCGGATATTTGGTACTCAAGTTCTAGAGTACAAATATACCAAATATATAGAGGACTCGGCGCCGCGTGTGTTCGGGTCCTCTAGAGTCTAGAGGACTCGGCGCCACCCGGCGGGAAAGACCACGAACGCAAGGGACGCCGCGTGTACTGAGTGGCACTGAAATAATATATACGTACAGATGACTGCGAACTGGTGAATATGTTAAGAATGGAGCTTGGGAATGAGGGTGAAGCGATGAGGTTCCTAGTTACGACGTCTTTGTGAGCGACGAGCCCCTAGGATTTGCTCTCGCTACTGTTCTTTTGTCTCGCCTTGTTTAACCTAATCCCGCCTAATCCCAAATTAAAGAGAGTGTGCGTTTGACGTGAGAGACGGCTGGCGTCCGTCGTGTGGCGACGTCCCGGCATATACCACTTTTAGTCGTAGGGAGTGTGTGAATCGTTTCTGCGCTGCGGCGTAATCCGCGTTTAGTCGTGCCGCCAGTGTTATGACAAATTCCACTGGTCGTTTCGGAGCGCGCCGGGATCCGTAGACCAGATCCGAGATGATACTCGGTGGAACAGGACCACTCCTCCGGAATCGGCGGATGCCTTCCCGTCCTTCGCCTTCTCGGGAATCCCGCGATATCGAAGCACATGCTTTCCCAATCGCGGCACTAGCTAATACGCGTTAGACCCACGAGTGAGGTTAATCATGATGTGAAAGATGCGTGTCGATAAACGATGTGCATCAGCGTAGCCCGCTCTCCTCTTGATCAGAATACTCGTGAACAGTGTCCAAGTATACGTCTCGATTTTGGACCTCTTCTGCGGGAGGTCCGTAAAGGCAGTCGAATTCATGCGCGGGACGTACAAGCAATCCTCGTCGTCGCTGCTGCTGGAGGAGCTGCTCGAACAACTTGGCGACGAACTGTCATCAAGCAGCACTGCAGGAGTAAAGCGGGAGGCACTTCGCGAGCCGTCCTTACGAATTCTTCCGAGGCCAGATGACCGTCGAAAAAGGAAGTCACGTGTACGCGCCGAGGGCAGGCCATGCTGACCTCCGGTTGAATCCGCCGAAATCGGCGGAGCGTCTTTATTGGATCCGGATCGAGATCTGGAGTCGGAGCTGATCCAAAACGACGACTGGAACGCGTCCGTCTCGATCCCGATCGCCCTGTTGAAAGAGGAGCGCTCCAGGAAAGTCGATCCCGGCGTGCTCGAAAACGACCAATGGAATTCGCCATTAGTCATGGTGGGACGGTCGAGACGGGGCGGGCTTTGACAGAAGCGAGTGACGAACACTGTGTGGTTTCAGTTCAAATGTTTGAAGTCTTTTTCCTTTGTCCACTGTGTCGAGAAACGACCAGCGGGCAGTGTACGCTATTCCAGCTTACGATAAACGGATGCTACGAACCACCCCTAGCCATCCAAGCGACGTGAACTAATGTGAACGTGTCACCTCGAGTCGGCTTCTCTTCCCGGATGTCACTCGCACGGTTACTGCAGTGGCCTCGATGGCTCGTCCACTGCGCTTCATCGTTAGCTGAAACGGAGTTGGGACAAGGCCGTTTTGAGGAGACCTCCCGAAGGGGGAATGGATGGGCAGCCGCCCGCGGGACGGACGGGAGATAGCCCTGTGCGGGGGGACGAACCGCAATCGGTTCTGTCGAAGGTTCCATCAGTCACTCCCCTCGGTGAGAGCGCAAAATGGGCTTTGTGGGGAGATTCCGCCTTGGCGCGGTTCGGGGTGGAGCGACCGAAGGAATCGGATTCGGCCCGTAACGGGAGATGGCGGAGAAATGGAATCGAGCCAGCTGCGGCTTCCCACGTGGAGGGCGAGCAATCTGCGTATAGCCTGGTGTCGTAACGAGGGAAAAGCGGCAATCTTTCTCCCGGAGAAGGCTTTCTCGTTGACCGCTTCGAAGCTTCTTCGGGTTTAGGGGAGGCATCGGACATCTCACGTTCGCAAATTCTGAACGGAAACGTTTTGTTGTCAGTTCAAATCCCTTGCCGTATTTATTGCCTTCTATGTCCCTCTTTCGTTTTCCTACTTCACGGTCCACCGTCCGCGTACTCTTCGCTCTGGATGGGGGTCAATACGTACGATTGGGAAATCTCCAGGGGCCTAACTTCTTTTGTAAGTTGTGAGGACCAACAGTCACCAGCTCGCTCTGTGTTGAAAGTGCCATACCAGTAGGCAGGCACGTAGCCAGGATTCTGTTCTTTTTGTCTTTCTTTTTTTTTTTTGGGGGGGGGGGGGAGCGTTTATGACAAAATGCTGTATGGTGGGGAGGGGGAAGAGGAGACCCCAGCAAAATGGAAGTTTTCGGGGGGAGTGGGGGGGGGGGGAAACCCGGCCTCCATAAGCCCCCCCCCCCCGGCTACGTGCCTGCCAGTAGGTAGCTTTAGTCGGGACGTGATGGTTCGAAAATGAGTTAGACAAATAGCGCTTTGTCGGGCCTATTTCGGAACACTATTCTCACGAGAGCAAGCCGATTCCAATCAGGAATACGTGGGCACTTTTTATACATTGGTTCTTCTCTCTGGATGTATCGACGGAAAACACTTAAAGGAGCGGTGCAACGATATTCAATTGGAATGTTTCTCCCTTTACACGAGCTTACTGGCTCTAGTGGGACTCAAGGATACTCACACGCAACGCCACTGGCCAAGAAACTCCTTTGTTGCGGTGTAATTTCAAGGACAAAAGCGATCATTTTTATTCAATCTCTCCTTTGCGAAATTTGATGACGTAACGTGGGGATCGCAGAACACCCCGATGACGATATTTGAATGCGGTTCATAGATTGGACCCGAGCATTGCGTGGGCACTCGATTTGGGCTCGTGATAATTGCTAGCTCGAGAAGAATTCGGGTAGTGGCCCGTGTCCAATCGCTGCAACGACGACAAGAGCCGAGCCATAACAATATCTGGAACTCAGCGCGTGTCCTGTGCTTTGCCAACCCCAGCGCGTGGCTATGATCAACATTGGCGGCATATAATCGGCTTCAGATCACGTGGCCGCTTGCTCTGGCTGCGAGTTGAGGGAATGAACGCCGCTCGTTTTTCTTTATTTTTTTCTGGAACTTCTATTGCGTTGGGTGAAAAACAAACGCGCGTTTCATAGGTAATTAACGTCAGGGATCCGTTTTAAGTGGTATTTGCGCAAAGTACAAAAATTGTTGCATCGCCCCTTTAAACCCACGAAAGGTAGCCCTTTTTGTTGCACATGTCGTCTGTGCGGGCAATGAAGTGTTCAGATATCGTTTTCACTGGCCGACATCCTCTTTTTTTTTTCTCTAGAAACATAGTCGGAACTCCTAAATCTTCATCACTCCCCAAGGTTGGTAAGAAGCACCCAAATCTTTCACAAATGTAAGCGAAACAAAAAGAGACAAACAAAGATCAAGTCCTGGGCTGGGTGCTCTCTGATCGCGCAAGCGGCCACGATGACGCGTATCTGGTTCTTCTATAGCGGAATCGGGTGCGTTCCTCCCGTTTCCCCTTGAATGCGCGCCTCGAGCTCGCTCGAAGGCACCCCGCGCTCTGTTGGCTCCTCGGCGTGGCGCCGAGGTCGCGCCGTGTTGTTTTGATAACGGCGGGGCGGCATCCTCTTGCCCCGTCCGGCCTTGCCACCGTTCGCACGTAACACCGCCGCCACACCGGGAAGCCTCCTTCGCTCTTCGGTCTCCTTTCTTCTCGCCCGGAAGGCAACGGCGGCGGCGGCGGCAGTGCCGAGCTTGTCGGAGGAATGCGCTCACGTACGCGCGTTCCCCCGCCGCGCGCGCTTATTCCGCTCCCCGCGGTTATTACACTTTCTCCGGCGACGGCTCGCGTTTCTCTTTTGACCCGGACCGACGGCGGCACGCGGCTCCTCGTCGTGCCTCGGGCGGCAGCAATGACCGTAATTTCTTTGCTTTCCGAGTCGGAACGGGGGCCGAGAAGGATATACCATATTTGTTTGTATCCCGTATGCGCCTCTGTTTATTTTGCTTTTGTTCCCGCTGCTCGCTTCGTGGAAGCTTGTAGCACGAGTGGTTCGCAAAGAAATAGTGCAATCGCGCGAGTCGAAAATATTCCTTTTCTGTTTCTCCGTTTGTGTGTATGTGCGGGCATGCGTGGGGGTGTGTATGCCTTTGTGCGTGCTTGTGTGTTTGTGTTTCTGCGTGTGTTATGTTTGTGTGGGGTGATGTGTGTGTGTGTGTGTGTAGCCTGCACAGTGCAGAGATGAGGCTGTGGTATGTTTCGCTGCGGGTGCATGACTGACGTGCAGCAGCAGTCAGCACCGGGAGGAGGCGGCTGTTCGCGTTGCTATTTCTACCGTCGGTTTCCTTTTGTTCGTTCGCCGTTACGCTGTAACGTGTGCGCATTGGTCGAGCGTGTGTGTATGTATGTCGAGTCTCTGTTTGTTCGCTGGTCTGTGTTTGTAGAGAAGAGGAGAGGTGGGTTTGCTTCGCGCGCGTCCGTCTTTGTTCACGCCCTGTTTGCATTGTACGTCCGTGGTTCCATTTTAGTTCTGCGATTTTCTTTCGGAGAAGGCATCATCGCCCGAATAGTAGAGCGATTCTCTAGGCGTACCTTAAAAGGGGGAAAAGCACACGCGCTTTTTGATCGATGCTCGTTATTTAGCATCTAATAATCCCAGAGTTTGTTATGGAATCCAAAGTGCCAAACAACAAGACAAGAATGGAGACAGACGAGGCCGATCTTTCCAATCTATTGTTATGGAAGAATAAGGGATGGCTGACGTCAGTTCAGCTTCTTTCGGTGGGATCCCATCACGGAGCATGAGCTCACTTGGGGGCGCTGGCGTCTGCGGTGTGTGACTGCTGAATTCCTCGAAATCTCGGGGGTTTTGCGTCGTTGCGCGAATGCTATACTCCATTTCACCTCACGATGCAGCGAGGACTTTACCAGCCATCGAATGCCGCGTGAATGTCACGTGTTCTTCGGGCTGGATTTTCCGGTAGCGTCCTCTGCGTTGAGACAAGGGCATCGCGAGCTTTCTGCCCTTGCTAACACAAGTTCTGAACGTGAAGGCGCGCGCAACCAAAGCACTGTGGAAGCCAGCGAGCTTGCTCCGAAGGCACGCGCGGCCCAAGCACGGTTGAAGGCAGCGAGTGCATGCTGGAGGCCGGGCGTTCCAAAGAGACTCCGTTCTCTTGGGTTTCTGCTGTCCCGGCGGAACGCTCTCCGCAACCCGCCACGAGATCTAGAACTATGCAGGCAAGGCTAGCGTCGCGCATGCCCACTCTAACCTTGCCTTCAGAAATCTCCCTACGGTACCATAGTGGTTGGTTGGGTACATCAGTCGAGAAAGCCCGCGGTTAAATTTTGTGGAAGGACTAACTGCTTTCTGCGCGACTCATGGCAGCTAGCGGAACTAGAACCAGTTCGGCCCCGTTTATCGACACTGTTATCTGTTTCGAGCGTTAATTCGAGCGCGTCGGTGCCGTTACCTCCGACACCGTTCCCGCGTTACGCGTGTCTCTTGCGTAAACGCGGTTCAGCGTAACAGGTGGCTTAAGGGGACACGCTGAAACATGTACCGGCTGTCATGGCTTGCGAAACGTGACGATTCGCAGTTGGTTTTCGGAGTTTGTTATTTTCACTGCCTTGACACCAACAGCACAGTCGTTTTTTTTTTTTTTGGGGGGGGGGGGGCGTGTGTTTTTAATTGAAGGATTTAATGGTTTTTGTCAAGATTACTGCTATGGTAGATAGTGCTCATTCAGGGCACTAACATAAGCAGTAACCCTGGTCTCCAGCTTGAGTTGAAGCGCCTTCTATATACTGCGTTTGAGCATGACGTGTTAGATGTCGAAAATACTGTCACGTGACATCGTATGCCAGCGCCCTTCCGCACCAAAAAACAAAACCAAATGTTTGCGCTTTCTTCCTCTACGTTAGTTCTTCGAACTTGACACCCGACCCTGCCACCTGGTCGTTGCAGTGATCTGATCGCTGATTGTAGCGCCATTTATGCCATATTGCGCCAAAGTGCATAACCTGCTACATCTTGTTCTATTTCATCAGAATGTGAGGAATTCGCGCCAACATTGCTTCAAAAGCTCGTTTCATTCTGTCCATTCAGAAACACGTAGTTGACCCGTTGTATACACTTCGGATTGATATGTCGTTTTGTCCGTTCTTGTGTTTTTACTTTCAATAACGTTTAATTGGTACGCCAAACTTGCGCGAATTTTCGGAACTTTCCGTTATCGCTTAAAATAACGTACGACTTGATTTGATATCTTCGTATGGAACGTGACTCGGTGCTCGGAAGTTTCGTAATATTTTTCATTGTTCGTGGTCTGTTTGGGCGTGTTGGTCGACGTTACAGCTCCCTCGAAAAACTGTCGCTCAAGCTTTCAAACACACAAAGAACAAAACCCTCACACAGCGCTCACTAACAACTCTACATGTATTGCGCGATGAACTTCTGCTTCTACTTCTACTTGAATTGAAGACGATTTTCAAATAGAAAAAAAAAAACCAACAGAAGACGAGAAATAGAAAAGCAAAATTTAATTTTTACGCCTAGGCAAACTTGCGGCTAAATAATCGATATTTTTGTGTGATAAGGGTCATTAAGACACAGCCCAGTTTGTCCTACGTATTGTGTTCCACAGGAAAGAGGAAATGAATAGTGAACCCCCTCAACGCGAAGCAAGGTTAGTTTTATGTGTTTTTTTTTTGAGCAGCAGGTTGCTCGATTTGAAGTTGTCTCGTTTTAGCACAGGCTGGAAAGTTTGTTCGGAGCTGAAAACACGAAATTGACATTCACTCTGTTCGCTCTTTTTTTTTTTTTTTTTTAAGGCCGTAAGAAAAATTGTGGATATACGGGACGATGACTGGTCTTCTTGTCCTGTCACTGTGCGTTGGTTGACACAGACTTCTTGCTTCACTTCTTTGTGGATATTTTCAGCCACCGACCCCGCGGACTTCAGCCTCGCAGTTTCCCCATCAAAGCTCCTTTGTACTGAATGTGAGCATGATTTTTGTGATTGAGCTCTTAAGACATGACCGCACTATGCCTCTCTTGACGAGTTTTGAGTGCGCAAAATTTATTTATTTTTTAAAATTTCCGCGAACGTAATTAGCATTGTCAACGCCAATTTTGGCCACTTGAGAATTCATTTTCATTGTGGTTGTTCGGCGCATTTCAACAACAGCACCGTGTTAGGCAAAAGTGTCAACCAACTAACGAGAGAAATTATCGAAGCCGAGAAGATTATACGAAAATAATCCCTGGGCAACAAGAGGGACAAAGGACAAACACAAACCTCCAAACACAGCTAAGTGACTGGTGCTCGACCGAAAAAATCCGCCTGGTCCGGGTATCGAACCGACTGGAGGACAAATGTGTTAGTACACCGTCTGTAATATTGTCACAATAACAAATTTATTATTTAGCCGCACGTTTTTCTAGGCGTTAGAACGGAATTTTCGCCTTTTTATGTTTCGTCTTTTTTTCTATTTGGAAATTGTTTTAATATGAAGTAGAAGCAGAAGTTCATCACGCAATACAGAGTTGTTAGTGAGCGCTGTGTGAGGGTTTTGTTCTGTGTGTGTTTGAAAGGTTGAGCGATAGTTTGTCGAGTGCGCTGTAACGTCGACCTACATGAACAACCAACTCGCCCAATCGGAAGTTTTAACTGCTTGGGCGGTTTAGTCAGTTCCGTTGAGTGCGCTCCTCACCGCGCACTGGTGCACTGCAGAGAAGCTACGCCCGCGGAGTTGACATCGCGATTCTGTGTATGTCGCTTCACCGCAGCACCGCCTCATGTTGAGGGGTAGAACGCTCCTTCAGGATTGAAGTGCGCACAACGTCTGTGCAATACATGAAAAAAAAAAAAGTACAAAGAATTAGAACGTGATGAATGCTGATGTGACATTCGCAAACATACTTGCAAATTTGACGTAGCAGTAAGTTTTGAAAAATGAAACTTCGATTAGTGAGTATGATTTACTACCGGTAGTTTATATGGCGGCAACATCCTGTCGCCTAAATCATTGGTCGTATTTTGGTTTTAAAATTCGAGATTTAAGGAAGGATACTTCGAACTTCATTAAAGGGTTGATGAATCATGTATGTTAGGTGTAACTGGACTGCTCTCCAGCTTTACATTGTTTTGTTTTTGCTAACACTTCTAAGTAGGCCTTCAACTGTTCGTGGATGCAGTCCATCGTTTTCAAACTAAAACTAAACTGTCTTTAGCAGTGGAATGGAACGAGTTCATCTGGATTTATTAACGCCATATTTATTGTATGTACATATGCTGACTTTGTATCATCCCAAACCTCTACACGCGTATAATTAAATTACTTTTGCAATTGAATTATAGGAGTGGTTGCGCACAAACGAAAAGGCTGAGAAGCGCTGTCTGAGCTGGGCAGGCGAACGCAGGAATCTTGACAGGGTATCAGTGCAGGATTCGGTGAGAGTAAAGGGTATGGTTGTGCTCACAAATGAACTTTTGGCTGCTCCAAAAGTCAGAAGTCGTTCTCAAATGACTCGAACCGATCACATCGCTGTGGTAGTTAAATGAGTACAATTTGCAACGTTACGGCCTTCGAACATGCTGGTGCGTGAAGCTCCACTCCTCCCAAATGGTTTGTGGTTAAGAGCCACCTGCTTTAGCAGCCGGTGGCTGGTTCTGTCCCTAATTCTCGCACACCATGGGCTTTACGACGTTGTACCCTTTGTTTTCTGTAGCATCGAAGTATCGAGAAAAATTAAAATGAAAAGTTTTAGTGTGCTGCTGCCACGTGGTGACGCTCGTTCTTCATGGTGGTATGAGTGTTCCTACACCTTTCAAGCTCTGGCATCCGGGTGAAAAATGTCGAGTCACTGGGCCGTGCACGGATGCACGGTGTGTCTGCGCAGGCTCGATGCGCGTTCTACACCCCAGCAGACGAAGAAACGCAGTCGCGAGCTTCACATTACCAACCTTCAGCCGATCGGATTGCAGCATTAGGTGATAAGAAGGCCAAAGAAGAAATCATGAAGCAAGCAAGAAGCGTCAACATAATAGAAGCCGCGCCGCGAGGTCTCAAACGCTTTCAGTGACCATAAGAGGAACCGTGCGCTCGGGGCACAGTCGCTGAGCACACCAGAGCTCTGGAGAAACAGACAAACACGCCCCTTCTGATGGGGGTGCCGAGGTGCTTGTAAATGCCGGAGGAGGTTTTGCACGCCCCCGGCAATCTCAAAAAGTGAGTAGATAGCTCTTACTAGGTGGCGTAAGCGATCGCCCTCTTCCAGTGCCCGCTTCAAAAGCTATATCCATTCATCTCTCCCCTCCTTTTCTCTCCCCTCCCGTCAGTCTTTCCTCGTAGTTCGTACCGTTACTCAGAGATGGCGCCACCGTCCCGCCTGCTGGACGTGGCTCGTTCTCTGGGGGTCGCGCGCGCGCATGATATGTTACGTAAGAACGACGGAGGCGCGAAGCGGTTACTGAATTAGAATGACACGAGTCGTAGTAATTCATTTACCGTAATTAGGTTACTACTCAAGTACGCTACACTCGACGTGTGTCGCCTGATTCAATTTAAAAATGTGGCTTGGTGCGAGGCGAGATCGCGCTTTATGCTGGGCTTCTTCTTCTTTTTGTTTGTTTGCACGAATTGCAGGAACTATTTGTTTGTGTTTCTGACGCAGCGCTCGACTCACGTAGTCGATCGCTGTGCCACCGTTCGGCCGGCCGGGGCTCTGTCCGTCCACTCGGTGAAGCACCGACTGAACACGTAGAGGCCGTGCGACTCGTCCGCAATCTCCGCCCCGCGCCCGATCGACGAAGCTGGTGTAGAGAATCAAACTCACGTGCATTGTGATTTCTACTATAGGGACGGGCCGAACTTTTGTAGAATCAAAAATTCGGCACCGAATCTTGAGATTCGGCGAAGCCGAATTTTGCCGTACTTTTCTAAAGATTCGGCAAAGATACATTGTTACCAGAGCTAAAAGTATATATATATATATTATTTTTTCCTGCGAAAAACTATTTTCGGTTTTTTTTAATACATATTGACAGTTATACACAATAAGGAGATATTCTACAAGATAATTGTACCGGTGTCGTTTTTGTGTGTTTACTGGTAAATATAAAGTGACTTCTTGCGGAAGTGGTGTGACAAGGGGGTTGGGTAGTAGCGGCCGCAGTCACGATACGCGAGTTTTACTTTTGATGTCTCATCAGCGCCGCCTGCAAGTGTGTATTGTTGAAATAAAGGCGGTCACACTGTGTTCTTACTTTCTCTGCGAGTCACCGTTTCGTGCGCGAAAATTAATGCAACGGCTGCTGAGCCTTCACCAGAAGAGATAACAATATTATTGTAAATATGCATTTTTTTCCATTTGAGTCACTTTAGCTTTGCGTGAAAGTGTGCGTCCCAGATTCGCAACGTCTCATTTTTAACTTTTAAGATGCCGCTTTCCGATGTTAGGACACGCGGGACGTTTAGGAAGATGGGAAGAGTTAAAAATGTCGGATGGGCAACATCGAGCATGATAGTTCTGTAGCGTGCATTTTATGATTTATATGCCGGGACAACCTATGGACAACCATGCTGGCGCAAGAGCTCGGGCTCGCCGGGCTCGAGCTACGAGCACCGACTGCGAGACCACGGGCGATTCCATAAATGCAGTTTTTATCGTACCAGTCGGTCTGCCACTTCTTGTGTCTCTACAAATTGGTGACCCGGACGTGATACGCCGCTATGGCTCTCGAGAACACCGCTACCACCAATGTCGCCGCCGTCACGTTTCGACTTCCGAAATTTTGGCCAGCGGACCCTCTGGTATGGTTCGCACAAGTGGAATCGCAGTTCGTCACCGCTCGGATCACCAGCCAAGCTACGAAATTCCATCACGTCGTAGCGTCTCTTCCTCCCGAGGTGGCCATGGAAATTCGAGATTTAATCCTCTCGCCTCCAGACGATCAGCCTTTTGACAAGCTTCGCTCGGAACTGATCAAACGAACATCCGCTTCGGAGCAAAGACGGCTCCAGCAACTAATAACATCCGAAGAGCTCGGGGACCGAACGCCGTCCCAGCTTCTTCGACGACTGCAGCAGTTGGTAGGTGAAAGATTGCCAACTTTGGATACCTCCCTGATGCGAGAGCTTTTTCTTCAACGGCTACCATCAAACGTACGCATGGTACTCGTTTCCACCCCATCCATGAGCCTTGACGATCTGGCTCAACTGGCCGACAGAATCATGGAGGTCGCACTTCCCATCGTATCTTCGATCGACAGGATGCCTGGAGAAACGACTGCGATGACAAGACCACAACACGCAGTCAGCGACTACCCGGCATCTCCTGTGGTTATGGAACTTCGCCAGCAGATATCCGAGCTTACAGCGCAAGTAGCAGCTCTCGTCTCCCGACCTTCTACCCCCCACCAGAGCCGCTCAACCTCCAGGCCAAGATACTCTTCGTCTCCTAGGCGTCCACGCCAGAACAACGATGGTTTGTGCTGGTATCACAAGAATTTCGGTGACGACGCTCGGCGATGTCACCAACCTTGCTCGGCGTCGGGAAACGAACTTGTCCACCACTAGAGGCATCTAGTGGTGGCAACCTACAACCCAGTCGCCTGTTTTTTATCGTCGATCGTAATACAGGATTACGTTTCCTTATCGACACAGGGGCTGAGGTGAGTGTTCTACCAATATCATTTGACCCCTCAAAACGTAGGAAGAAAACTCCTTACATTTTACAAGCTGCTAATAAATCATCGATTGCGACTTACGGAGAACAATCCCTGGCGCTGGACATCGGCCTTCGAAGAACATTCCGTTGGATATTTCTAGTTGCAGACGTTTCATACCCCATATTAGGTGCAGATTTTCTTCGGCGTTTCGATCTGCTCGTGGATATGCATAGCAAACGTCTCCTGGATAATACCACCAATCTAGCCGTTAATGCAATCATATGCCAAAAACCGCATATTGAAGCCGCTATTCATTTCCTTCCACCCTCAAGGTATGAAACGCTCCTAAAAGACTACACGCAACTAACATCGCTTAACAACTTTGACACACCAGTGAAACATGACGTTGAACACCACATCGTCACCACGGGCCCGCCAGTATATGCTCGTCCTAGACGCTTGCCTCCAGCACGCCTTAAGATTGCAAAAGACGAATTTGCACACATGTTAGAGCTCGGCATTATTCGACCCTCCAACAGTCCATGGGCGTCTCCACTACACATGGTCCCCAAGAAAGAACCTGGGGACTGGCGACCATGTGGAGATTATCGAGCCCTTAATAATGCGACCGTCCCTGACAGGTACCCGCTGCCACGCATTGAGGATTTTACTGCATCACTGCAAGGGTCCAAGATTTTTTCAAAAGTGGACCTCGTGAAGGCGTACCATCAAGTTCCAGTGGCACCGCAGGATGTTCCTAAAACAGCTATAGCAACTCCATTCGGTTTGTTCGAATATCTTCGCATGCCATTTGGCTTGAGAAACGCTGCCCAAACATTCCAACGATTTATCGACACTGTGGTTCGCGGCCTCACATTTTGCTTCGCTTACCTTGATGACATTCTCGTATTCAGCGCAGATGAACAACAACACGAGCAACATCTTCGCCTCCTCTTCGATAGACTTGTCAACAACGGCATCATCATTAACAAAAGCAAGTGTGTTTTCGGCGTCGGCGAGCTAGACTTCCTCGGGCATCACGTTGACAGTCAAGGAATTTCTCCCTTGCTTACGAAGGTGGAAGCTATCGCCAATTTTCCTCCACCGTCGAACATTCACAAACTTCGGGAATTCCTTGGTCTAATTAATTTCTACCGACGATTTATTCCAAAATGTGCTCACACCCTTCGGCCTTTAACTGACCTTCTGCAGGGCAACACAAAGGACTCCACACCGTTGGTGTGGACAGAACAAACTTCCCATGCTTTCAAACAAATCAAGGAAGACCTCACTTCAACTACAATCCTGCTTCATCCCCATCACGACGCCCCAATTAACGTCATGGTGGACGCATCGAATGAAGCCACAGGAGCTGTGTTGCAGCAATATGTCAAGAGCAAATGGCAACCCCTAGCATTTTTCTCAAAAAAGCTCACACCGGCCGAAACGAAGTACAGCACTTTTGGCCGAGAATTGCTGGCGATCTACTTGGCCATAAAACATTTTCGTCATTACATCGAAGGCCGCGAATTCCACGTACTCACAGATCACAAACCCCTTACATTTGCTTTATCATCAGCGAATGACAACCACTCCCCTCGCGAGATTCGTCATATGGCTTTCATATCCGAATTTACCACTGACATTCGTCACGTGAGCGGCGTAGAGAACAATGTAGCAGACGCTCTCTCTCGCATCGTCATGGCTTCGCAAGTTTTGCTACCACCATCTGTTGATTACCAAGCCTTGGCACGACAACAGACAGATGATCAAGAGCTCAGCAAACTTCGTACTACATCTCCTCATCTTATCTTCGAGCAAATTCATTCACAAACGCACGGCGAGACAGTTGTTTGTGAGATGTCGACAGGCACTCCCCGCCCTTTCGTTCCATCCAGTTTCCGGAAACAAATTTTCCATTCCTTCCACTGCTTGTCACATCCTGGAATACGCGCAACACGACGACTTTTATCTTCTAGATTTATCTGGCCTAGCATGAACCGCGACGTCAGGGCGTGGACCCGAGCATGCCTCCAGTGCCAACGCTCAAAGATAAGTCGACACACAGTTTCGCCTTTCTCTTCCTTTACCCCTCCCGACCTTCGACTTGACCAGATTCATATAGATTTAGTTGGACCGCTGCCACAATCCAATGGTTATACTTACTTGCTCACCTGCATTGACCGCTTTACACGTTGGGTCGAAGCCATCCCAATCCAGGACATTCGTGCAGAAACGGTCGCCCAAGCTTTCATCAACGGCTGGGTGTCCAGATTCGGCGTGCCTTCATACCTTACAACAGACCGCGGTCGACAGTTCGAGTCTGCTCTTTTCCGCGAACTCATGACCATCTTAGGAACTTCGCGCATTCGTACAACAGCATATCACCCTATATCCAATGGACTGGTAGAACGATTTCACCGCTCACTCAAAACCGCACTTCGGGCCCAAGATCCAGGACCGAACTGGTATTCCGCACTCCCTATTGTTCTTCTAGGGCTCCGCACGGCCTTAAAGTCTGACATCGACTGCAGCCCTGCGGAAATGCTCTACGGCACAACCTTACGACTTCCAGGAGAATTCTTTTCAAACGGACCAGAAGATCCAGTACCGGATCCTACGAGCTACGCGACAAAATTGAAGCGGATAATGCGCACCATCCGACCTACCCCTCCCCGGCCCCAACAACGGTCAGCCGTCTATGTCTCAGCCGATCTACATTCATGCACACACGTTTTTCTTCGTCGCGATGCTGTGCGAAGGCCACTTCAGCACCCTTACGATGGCCCATATAGAGTCATAACTCGTGGCGATAAACTTTTCACCATTGATATTAATGGCCGACAAGAGACTGTATCCATTGACCGCTTGAAACCAGCCTACCAAGAATCGTCACATGAAGCACAGTCTCTTGACAACACTGCTATCTTTGCACGCTCACATGACTCTGCTTCTTCACGCGACGCCTCGACACAACCACGAAGCTCACGCGTACGTTTTCTGCTACCACATGCCCACACATCATGAACATTCCCTGAACATGCTCCCATCTGTATTTTTTTTTCTTTTTAAAGGGGGGGGGGCTATTGTAGCGTGCATTTTATGATTTATATGCCGGGACAACCTATGGACAACCATGCTGGCGCAAGAGCTCGGGCTCGCCGGGCTCGAGCTACGAGCACCGACTGCGAGACCACGGGCGATTCCATAAATGCAGTTTTTATCGTACCAGTCGGTCTGCCACTTCTTGTGTCTCTACAGTTCTGTGTTTAATCTTAGGCGCATAGATGAAAACCGGGAAATAACGCTAATTGAAAAGCAGTATAATTTTGTTTTGGCAGGAACTACTTGTGAGCCGAAAACAGGATTGCTATAATGGCGAGGAGTGCTTTAAAGTACTTGTCGGTCAATGTTGCAATACCTCGTTGCATCACTGGAAAGATGAAAGGAAAATCACATTATCCGGAGTGTACCGTATAATTTGTCACTTGCGCAGTAGACTGCGTCGTTTTTGCGTCACTTTCTAGTCGATCTTCTGTTCTTGAGACAAAATATTGAAAAGAACCATACTCGCAAAGGCTGACAACACACAGTTACCATGTCCCTTACTCTGCGCCTTGCCGTAACCGCTGGTAGTACTACACTGTACGATGGTAACCGCACGATCGCACGGCGTCCATAATCCGGGTGTATCTCGAAACAACCCATTCTGATTTGAACCCTTCTCGTTTGAACCCATTCGCAAAACGCCCTTCGCGTTTTAACCTTTCGCGTTTCAACCCTTTCTCATTTATACCCATCTCAATTGAACCCCTTCTCATTTGAACCCTTCTCGTTTGAACCCATTCCCAAAACGCCCTTCGCGTTTTAACCTTTCGCGTTTCGACCCTTTCTCATTTGAACACGTTCTCATTTGAACACCGTATTTCAAACCAATCGCCTAACGCTCTTTGCGCTTTAACCTTTTCTTACTATTTATGCTCTTCTCGGTTGAGCCCGCGTACTTAAATCTTTATTGTTTAATTAAACTCCGTCTCAGAGACACGTAAGTGGCGTTTCAACCTTTTTAGAGTGCTCTTAGAATTTCAACCAGTCTCCTTTTCTGTGTTAAAAATAAATGAATAAAAATAATGGAGATGTTGCCACTGTTAATAACAGTGCCGGCTACTCCATAGCAATTGTTATTTGATAAAACAAATAACCAGATCTAAAACAAAACAAGCACACAAACAAACAAAAATCCCGCCAGAGTTGCCATTGTACATATTATTACAATTCTAACATGATCGTCGATCCATTTTCGTGAACTACCTGTGCCAGTGTGCACCGATGCGAACACTTAATGTCATGTTCCACAGCAAGGCTAACTGGCGATCGCTTACCGCCCGCATTGGCAGCATCACAAAGCAACAGCCGCGGCAGGTCTCTCGCCCTACTGTGCACCTCGTCGCTCACAAAGCGCCAGCCGCCACCACTCAAGAGCATCACCAGCAGGGATCGGCAAACGATCCTTTGCCCACCCCCGCATGAATCATTTTAACCCTTTTGCATAGGATACATTGCATTCGAAATTTTCACAGAAATATTCTGTTTTCCATACCGTCACCTTACAATTAAGCGATTCGCAAAGTATTATGCCATTCAAATCATATGGCTAATCGTTAGGCTACTGAACGGCTCTTCTTGAGACGCATAGTACAAAACGTTTTTTGCCGCAGAATCAGTCATCGCACCTCAATGCGATCCCATGCTCGGTAAAGCTTTATTCTGGAGCTTTGTTCCCACATTCAAAGGCCAGAGAATGCCTTCGCCCTCCTTAGAAAGTCGCAAAAGGAGATCCTGCCATCAACAAACTGTTCCTGCGGCGATTTTTTTTTCTTTTTTGAAATGCGCGGGTGCGGTGATGCGTGGCTTGATGGCTTTCCTACCAGGCACAGATTTTTTTCTTCATTTCAGTCGTGAATCATCGGATGCAAATGATGTTCATCTGGCATGCCCTGTGACGATATTGAATTATTTACAACCGGTGTCGGAGTGATCGTACAGATCTACGATCATTGTATATTTGCCCATGTGTCGTCCGCCATGCCGTGGATTGGCATGCACTCTAGATGTCATTTCTCCAAGTAGCACTTCAAGGCGTAATAAAGCTTCAGGTGCCTGGACTTCATAATGTCATTTGTTCCTTTATTTCGGTTTCCTGTGAGTGTATGCTGAAATTATTGCTTTTCTCTAGCCTGATCATGTACAAGGTTAAAATGGGAAAAGTAGTTTTGAGAATGGTCAAAAACAGAAAGTATGTTTTTAGTAAGTTTGAAATGGGAGAAACTTTAAAATAAGAAGAAAAGTCTTTTTGAGAATGGTCAAAACCAGAAAGTATGTTTTGAGAAAATTTGAAAGGAGAAAGGTTAAAATGAGAAAAGTCGTTTTGAGAGTGGTCAAAACGCGAAAGTTCGTTTTGAGAACGGTTTAAGTGAGAAAGGGAGAAAAGCGAAAGTTGTTTTGCGCAGGGTTGAAATGAGAAGGTTAAAACGAGAAGGTAGAAATGCGAAAGGGTTCAAATGAGAACCACCCAGTTCGGCAGATTCGGTCCATCATTAATTTCCACGGAACGCGTGTCTGGAACGGAACTCTAAAAAGAGTGGTCCCTCGAGTTCCGCTTGATGACGTCATACGAGTGTCACGTTTGCCGCCTGTCGCGATCCTGGCGGCGTCAGAGCAATGGTTGCGGATTTGGCGGACGCCTGTTCTCCTGCACGTCGCTCTTCAGCTTGTCAGCCCACGGAAACATCGGCAGCCAGCAGTTGGGACGCTGCGACGTGAGTGACACTCGCGGTTGATCGTGCTTTTCGCCAGCATGTCTGCCACCAAGCGCCAGGATCGCGACATCCGACAGCGTGACACTCCGGCTTTCGTGACGTCATTTGTTGCCACTTCGGGACCACTTTGGGATGTACAGGTGGGACGCGAAACAGCGGTCGAAGGCGCGTTCCGGGCACCGGCGGCCAAACACCGCAAACACTGTGTGAAGACGAGCGTGACGAAGCGGTCCGTACACTCGCTCAATCTTCCGCGTTACGGCAACGGCTATAACTTCGTTCCACCTTCAGTCCGAGCGCATGACCCACGAACTATCAGCCGATCCAGCGCGGAGAAAATCACGTGACCTGCCGGTTGGTGGAGCGACACAGGGAGCCGGTCGACACTCTCTCAACGCTGGATTGGCTGAATGGTCTAGGTCCGCTGCGCTCGGACGGAAGGTGCGGAGGCTGAGTCGTTGTCTTTTTCCCTCCTGCAACGTCGAGCGTCCATTTGCCGTCTGCATCTTGAATGGAGACCCGACAGGACTCCCGTGACGTGTCCAATGTCCCGTTCCGGGCTAGTCGGCCGTCCTAGCGACAGAAATACTCCCGGAGGAAAAGAACGTGACACGTGCCACCCTTCACGGGGATGAATAAGCGGCGATAAGAATAGCGAGGGGACAATGCATCCTCCTCGCTTCGCTCGCGGAACGCGACTGCTTGGAGAGACGACCTCGCGACGTGGGGGGCACCTCGCGCCGGCGGTGACCGCGAGCGAATCCCGCAGGCGATCCCCTCTCTGGCCACCTGGCAGACTGCGTACTTGACGGGCCCCTGCCGCCCTCGTAGGAGCAGCCGTGTAGTAGACGGTCTGCTTTGCAAGCGAGATTCCTGTATACACACGAAGCCACTCGGCGTACTACAGCTTGACATACCTCGCGGGTGGTCTACCTATGGCTACATGGCAGATGACACGACTAACGAGGCGTACCACTACACATATCTAAGCGCGCGACATGCCTTGCTGGATTTTCCTTCTACACGAACTGGCCAATCGCATCCAATCTGGTATTTTTATATATTTTCGATAACTCTCTACACGTTTCGTTTCTCCACTCCTGCGTTGTTTTATCTCGTCACGTTCGACGGTATAAATGTGTCGTACTATTTATTGATTTTTTTTTTTTTTGAGCTGTAGTGCATTGCAGTGTTGTAGTCTAAACGGTGGCACGAAAGGTTCCCGCGGAGGTTTCATCGCTTCACGGGCCGAACAATCGGTGACCTCATGTTTCTCCATGCAGCGTGCTAGGGCGGCGTGTACGACATTTCTGTGTATCGTTTATTTACGACGAGCCACCCGGCCTCGTTTCTACCCGTTCCTCCCCTTCTTTTTTTCCTCTGTGCATAAACGCGAAAGAGAAAAGCTACAGTACAGTGGAGAGACGAATATCGTTGACGGCGAAGGGGCGTTTTCGCGTACACCTTTCTGCGCGCAGTGCTGTAATCACTTTACGTGGGCAATTTATCTTAACTTAACGGGATTCGAGGCGGCCAGAACGTCGCCGACTAGCTGAGAGACGTCACGGCGCCTTGACTCACTCACTGCGGAGGTAAACTTTGTTTCCCTTTGTTTCGTTCTCTATCATCTCGTCGCTCTGGCAGTGCTGTCATATTAGCCCACGCTGCTAAGAGGAAGCGACAAAAAAAGATACACGATTGCTATTAGCTGAGTAAACGAGTGAAACCTGTTTCACGATTAGTTACTTTATCCGTTTACCGCTAAGCCGGAAGGGCGCGGTGTTGGATCGATCACGTGATCAGGCTCACTTCGGGTGCTCGCGAGCATCCGAAGCGGGAGCGGGGTCGGTCGATGAAAGGCAGGCGCCATTCATTGGTCCGGTGAGCACGCCCTTATTTTGCGTCGCCCCGTATTGGGAGTATGAAATGTGGAGGCCATTATGGGAGTGAAATCGTCGGAGCAACGGTGTAATGACATGTCCAGAGTAATTACAGTCGGCGAGCTGGTATATGTTTCCGACATGAGTCAAACGTCTCCAAAATGACTGGTCTAATTTTTTTTTTTTTAATTTCTTAAGGCACAAGGTTTAAACCAAAACACGGCGTTTTCTTTTTTTTTATGTCTGGCCGTTCGTTTGCGTGCGCGCAAACGAACATGTTTTATGTAGCCGCGCTAGTCGGTGTTTTTGTTAATATTTTATTAGTCTGCGCATCGAATGACTTAAATTTGCTGAAAGGGTTGTGTGAAACCAAAGAAAAGCTGCAGATACCCGAAACTTCACGATAATAATGGCATTACAACTTGGGCGCGGTTTTTAATAGATCGCTACTTAGCACTCAACATGCAGATTTACAGTGTAGATGTAGAGAGCGAAAAAAAAAAGTTTGAGGTAATTTGCAATTTGTGACGGCGACGAGCGAGCAACTGCCGGCCGCGGGTCGGTTGAGCCGTGACTTTTGTAGGCTGAAAACAGAATTTTTAATTTTTTTTTCACTACGGAGACTTTTTTTTTCTTTTTTTGAGTTGACATGTAAGGTTATTATAGAACGTTTTGCCCGTGCTCGGACTCGAACCCCGGCCGGACAGCAGCGCCGCCGTATCTGTCGTGGCAGTATCGGGAGCCACGGGTACGAAGCTTTACAAAGTACCTTCCTCGCCCGGGTGTAAGCCAGCGTCATTTGTTTGTCGAGGCCACGCTGTCTCACCTGTGCCTTTTCGATCGCGCTCTTTGGGAACCTGTTCAACGAAACGAAATAGACCAACGGAGTGCACAGCCTTGCCCGTACACACTCTTATAGCCATTCGGGAGTAACCACATGGCGGAGACATTTGGTCACTGTAGAGTAACACTAGAGTATATGCTGCTCGAGCGTGCGCAGTTACTCAGTGAGGCTACGCGCTTGTCTGGTTCATTTCGTATCGTCTTCCACTGTGTACCATTTTCCGTACTACTTGTACAATTGTCCGTTTCCCGTGTTCCCGGACTCCAGACTCCATTCGTCGCCTCCGATTTTCCCCTTCCTTTCGCTCTTTTTTTTTTATTTTAGTATTTGATTTTCCTTTCGAGGAGAACCAGTTGAGTGGCCCCTTTCCCGTCTCACGAAAACTTGAGATAGACGGAAAAGTAGCGGATATACTGCTTTTTATTCTTGGATACGAAGACCCGCGTATATTCGAGGTGGCCCCTCCCGAGCCAGCGCCGTCAGCAGCTGAGCCGACTGAGCCACAGTGGCTCGCCATGCATGGTGCCGAAGACCGTTACGTCACTTGGAGGGTTGAGTGCGTGGCCGCCCGACTTTGGCTCTAGGGTTGAGCTCCGAGTGGCGAAGTGCCGAGGGGCGTTCATCGATTAGACGACAGCACCGGTAAAATTGTTTCGTTTCCCTGAGCTTTCTTCGTTCTCGTTTTGATTCCCCTTTAGGCTCGTCTCTGCCAACTTTTTACTTGGCACCGAACACGCTTTTCCGCAGTTGCTCACCGCTGCTGACACCGTAGTTCCATTTCTCATTTTCCGCTTTTTTTTTGTTTTCGTCTTGTTCGTGTATAGCGCTCTTTCGAGATCCCCGCCATTGTGGGGGACTTCGAAGTAGCGCCGCTTCTTCGTTATAGATCGTATTAATTTATATCTAACGTTTTTTTTTTTCTTCTTTTTGGCTGCGTCTGCAGAATTCTGCAGTTGTTCCTAGTCGTGTCGCAACAGTCGCCGAATTGGGGACATTCCCGTCACTTGGTCCGCGAAGGTCGCCGCCCGAGGCTTTTAAGCCGGAGCCCCGAGGGCTCGACATTGATCCGCCGTTTGCGAAAACGTTCGGCCGTGCTTTGCTGCCTGGCTGCGTGCCGCTGCGGTGCTGCCGTCTGCGGTCGCTGTGTCGAAACGCGTGGCCGTGAGGCAATGCCGGCTCGGGATGTCAGCACCGCGCGGGAGTCGATGCGCCTCTGGCCTCTGGTTCGAACGCGCCGACAGGCCGGCTGCGGAAACCGACCCTAAAGTTTATTCTCTCTCTCTCTCTCTCTCTCTCGCTCTCTCGCTCTCGCGTTGCGTCATTTTTTTTTCTCGAGGGGCACTTTGATTTGTTGACGGCACAAGGAGGATTTAAAAAAAAACTTTAAAATCCACTAAAAAAAGGCTTCTTGCCGTTTTGATTTTACTTTTTCTAGATGCTCGGAATGCTGCTTTTTATTTTTTTGCATTTTCAGGCGAATATTTATTTTTGCGATATGCAGAGCGGGCTAAATAGAGCAACCAAAAACCAAAATCTATTTAAAAAAAAAAAACAAGAACAAACCTCTTCTCATATTACTTGGTAAAATTGCGTCTGTACTTAAAAAAGAATACCTGTTTAGTTTGTAAATCTTAAAGGCGCTCTTAATGGCGTAGCATTTCTAGGTCCGCTTGACATCGTGGTGTCATCTGACGTCACTGTGTCGCGTGACGTGTAACGTCCTGAGACCACGTGACTTGACACCATGCACGCTGGGGACGTCGGCAGTATCACGTGACGACCGTCATGCTGGTGACGTCACCTGAGCAGTCTCTGCTAAATCTATCGGGAGTTCCCTTTCACCGAGGCTCCTCTCTTCTCCATCGAGGCTACATCCCACGGACGCGAAGATATCCCTATAGATGCTAAACACAAGAGGACTTAAAAGGCAATGCAACAATTTTTATTGCGCAAATGCCGCTCAGAACAAGTCCCCTGACGTTAATGACCTACTGATACACGCGTTCGCTGTTCACCCCACGCAATAGAAGTCCCGAGAAAAAACTTTCGAAAGCAGGCAGCGTTCGCCCCCTCGGCTCGCAGCCAGAACAAGCGACACGTGATCTGGAGCGGATTATACGCCGCCCAATGTTGCTCGCAGCGCACGCGCTGGGGTTGGCAAAGCACAGGACACGCGCCAGAGTTCCGGGCATTGTTGCGCGACTCGGCTATTGTCGTCGTCGCAGCGATTGGACACGGGCCACTACCCGAATGCTTCTCGAGCTGGTAGTTATCACGAGACCCAAATCGAGTGCCCGCGAAATGCTCCGGGTCCTATCTATGAGCCACATTCAAATATCGTCCTTATGGGTTGTACTGCGGTCCCCGCTGCGTCCATCAAATTTTGCAAAGGAGAGATTGAATGAAAATGGTCTGGCTCTTATTGCTGATACCGCAACAAAGAGTTTTTGGCAGAGTGGCGTTGCTTGCGAGAATCCTTGACCGCCCCGTACCCAGTAGCTCGTGTACTATTCGCTCTAATTTCCAATTAAATATCGTTGCACCGTACACAATTATTGCTGTTTTTCTTTTTTGTATACCTTATATTTATTTTAAGAGTCCCTCGATTTATACGCACTGACTGATCGGTCCCGATTCGGGGGCTCGTATGTGTTTGCGGAGAAACTATAAATTAAACCGGACGTGGTTCAAGTATTTCGTAGTTTGCTTCGATGTTACGGGTTCAGTTTTACGTAGTAGCCCTGACGAAATAAGCAGTTAATCTTGTATGAATTAACGCCTCTCTTAAAAATTAAAACAGAAAATAAACGGTTTTATACAGCACTATATGCCGCTGTACGGCAGTGTTATGCCCGTTACCGAAAAAGTAACGAAATAGCGTTGCTCGTTGGTTTGGTCAAAATTAACCAGGTGGTAATGCGTTTGCTGTTTTTAAAACGTAACGATATACATACGTTTCTTTTCAAAAATAACGAACATTTTCTTTACGTTACTTTTCCGTTCAGTACTGTAACACGGCGGTGGGCGCTTACCGACATGCCTTCGGTCTCGTGAAAGCCTTCAATATTAGCCCACCTGCGCCAGCGCCTTAGATTGTGACCGCAGATGGTATGTGTTTGCGGAATGGTGTGAACTTATTAAGACGTTCAGGAACGCTAGCACTGTCATAAGGCAGCAAGGGCGGTGAAACATCGGCAAGTTCTAAAAATACGCGATCTGTAGGCATTGGCATGAAAGCGGGCTGAAGAGATAACTAGTATAATCAGCTTATTACTCTGTGATGCGCTTTTTGAATTAAGTAGACGTCTTTGATGCGCGGGGAAACGCTTAATTTTCGGCATACAGGTAGGCATTAAAACTGTAGATAATCTGATTCCGTCTCCTTTAGTTGATGCATTTCCTTCAGTCCCATAGCCATAGCGACGGGTTTCGTTATTTCATGTTCATCTTACGTAGAATGAGTCGGAGATGGTAGTCAATCGACATAGCTACAGCATGCAGACGGGGACATGATTTAATAACTAAACAACACCCCTCATTTTTACTTGATTTTAGTAACAGTCCGGTTGATACTATTGCAGAGACTGATTTGCTTACTATGTGGAACAGGACACCGGTTACCAGCACACTGGTTATAATCACTTGCTGCCTCTTACCAGCAGTAACTCACGGATTTTCTGCAAAAAAAAAAAAAAAGTTGCGTTTTGTAATTTTTTTTTTTGAGTTTTAGCTTTCTTTTTATTTTTTTATAATGACCTTAGTGAAGTAAAGGCTAATCAAGCGAAAGATTCTTCTGTATACAAAGTGGGTCGGGAACTTTCAGGCAGCGAGGGGGAGGCAAGAACAAAAAATTCACAAAAAGGTGTGTCTTTTTTTTTTTGTAACGAAGAAACAAACAATTATTTACTTGTAGTTGTCCACTGTTTTTAAAGCAAATGTCCCCCCCCCCCCACGCTGTCCCCTCCTGCACAAAGCAGAAAGGGAAGAGGAGGAGCAGGAGGGTTATAACCTGATCGTTCGTTCGGCGATTTATAGCTGGCGACACTATGAAAAAAAAAAAAAAAAAGGACGAACAGGGTGGCTGGTAGCCGAAGGTTTGTTTCGCCTTCGAAGCGAAATGTGCTCGCTAACGGATGTCTCTTTTGGCCAGAAAGGATTTTTTAATGTTTACTGTGACGGATGCTGGTTCCGTGCAACGATAAGCTTGTGTGCAGGATTTTGAGTTGGATGGGTAATGATACTGATAAGTGGAGAAAACTGACGTTTAGGGAAATCGAAGGTTCAGAAGTCTGGCAGCAAGACACGGCATTACGCTGGGCATTGCGTGTAAACTTTTTCAAGTAGTTGCCCCTCGAGCAATAGATCACGGTAGCCATTTCGTTGGTTTACTAACGTCTCCCGGTTTGTGCACAAGATTGCTATTCTAAACGCTGGTCAGGCGATCGCGACCTTTTTCCAAACACCTAATGTATTTGGTCAAAAGTAGCTTGATGACGATAGCGTGGTTTGATAACCCATTGCCGTAAAAAAGTAACGAAAATACTTTACTCGTTAGTCGTTCAGTACTAGCGAGTACGTTACTGCGTTAGCGAAAAATATAACGCGTTACTTAGCGCGTCGTTAGTAGTAACGCATTACCTCCAACATAAGCTGGTTCATCCATACTTCAATTACGTTATACATGAAATTTTCTGTTGACGCACCCACGCCAGAGAACATATACACCTGTTAAAGGGGAGATCCCGTGTTTGGTGTTGTTAGCGCTTCTTTTCAGCGAATCGCGCGCGCATGTCGCATTGTGTCCGTTACGGCTCATCGATCGCGCTGGCTCCGGAAAAAAATCGATGAAAGCTGAAAAATACGGTCGCGAATTCTGGGTTCAACCTGCCTTTCCTTCGATTGCTGCAAGCTGGGAATCGTCCGAGTGACTCTCTGCAACTTGCAGTGCCGGCCATGCTTCCCTGAACGTGCCCTGAATCGGCATAGGTCGAGTGTTGCCTAGATTTGGGAGGGTTTACGAAATGCGCGTTTGCAGTGCGCGAGCTGCGAGGAGGAAGAGGAGGAGAAGTGGCCGAATTTCTGGGGCGTTGGGAAAGCGAAACCGTGTTTTCTGGCGAAAAACATGAGCCGCGGATCGCCGAACGTTCCAGCCTGCTCTCAAGTGCTACGCCAGCTGGTTAAAACACAAAATTACAAATTCAAGAACAAAAAACACGATATTTGGTTACGTTTTAGTGGGAAAATGGCGGCCATCAGAAGCACACGCGGTCGAATCCCTGGAGGTGAAATGACGTCTGCTACCGCCGGGAGTGGACCCCATATTTTCCTGAAAAATTCCCGAAAATCGCTGGCAACTTTTGAATTCGATGGCATTGACGAAGCTCCGAGCACTTTGGCACCTGGTCCGAACCGGCATACATTTAGGCGTCGGCTGAGTTCTGGGCAACGCGTAGTTTATTTGTGCGATGAGAGAAATACGGATCTAATTTCTGCCTAAGAGCCCCGGACAATGGGTTCGGCCGTAATCCCGGGTTTCCACACTGGGCATGCGCAAGCGCCACGTTGGATTCTCTACCCCGTTTATTTTGCAATACATTCGCATTAGTACCCACGTGAAGGGGAAAAGCTGACGGTGTCCATTTGCGGGCAAAACAGTGGAAAGAGAAGCGCGCCGTGTAGAGAGTAGGAGAGTAATGAAGGACAAAGGCTAGAGGGAGCCGACGTCACGGGGCGGAAGCCAATGAGCGCGCGGATGCTGGGGCGAGTCTGATGAACTTGCAAGCTAACGAGACAGAGGAGCGGAAGCAGCGCCTAGCTCGGGTGACCGGCGCAAGAAGCTGCAAGCTGACGCGAGTCTGCGTGCGACAGAGGCTGGGGTGAAGCGGGCTCGGCGAGCACGCTTCGCCGAAAAAGAATAAAGAATAAAGGAAGATCCATTGATAGATGAACGCTTTAGCATGACCCCTGGGAAACGCCACACGCGTCTCCCTTTCGGAAACGCTAACGCTGACCCCGTGACGAAGCCAAAAGGAGGCAGCGAAGAAATAGAAGGCTACATCTAGCTACAAAAGACCTGGTTCAGCACTCTGTTCGCGGCACTTGGCAGTGGTGACGGCTGGTTGTACATCGTCCTAAGAAATCTTCGCTACCGTTCCAGGTTGGTTCTTGTTGCTTACGACCTTACTCTTTTTTTTATTTGTGCACCGTCACTACTGCCAAAAACTGCTTGTTTCTTGCTTATTGTGTTTCAAATTGTAAATTGTGTCTGGGCTTTTCTTTGTCATGTCTAAAGAGATGGCTAAAATGTTTTCAGAACTTAAGGATGATCTAAAAAAAGAACTCAAAGTGCTCCGTGACTCGCTTGAACGCGAGTTTAGGTCCGATCTTCGCGAAATTCATTCAGAGCTTAAGAGCATAAACGGGGGAATGGAGTTCATAAACAAAGAGTTTGAGGACATTAAGGCGAAACTAAAGACAGTCATAGGGGAAAATTCAGCCTTGGAAAAATCAACAAGCAGCCTTAAGGAAAAATATGATATCATGAAAAAGAGTGCCCGAGATGTTGAAATGAGGCTCACCCAGTGTGAACAGTACTCCCGAAACCGTAACTTGGAAATAAAGGGCATTCCGAAAACCGATGACGAAAACGTCATGCATTTAATCAGTAAGATAGGGAACCTGGTGGGTGAGCAGATTACCGGCTCGGACGTTGAGGTATGCCACCGTGTGCCAACGAGGGACGCAGCAGTCAGTAACCTTATCGTACAGTTTGCACAAAGGAACAAGCGTGATTCAGTTTTGGAAAAAGCAAAAAAAAAGCGGTTATCTGCTTCTGAACTTGGTTTTGATGAGTCAACACCTGTGTTTGTAAATGAGCACTTATGCCCTACATTGAAACGACTGCTTGGAATGACCCACGCAAAAAAGCGAGAGTGCCAATGGCGCTTCGTTTGGATTCGAAACTGCAAGATAATGGCACGAAAATCGGTTGGCACTCCGATTGTCTCAATTACACATGAAGAGGATCTTGACCAGATTTGTTAGCCTATTATAAGGCCGGTACCTTGTGTTTTTCTTTTTTTCTGATGCACTACCACGAATTAATTTTGCCTTCAAATATCAAAACTTGTCTTGATGCGAAAGATATTTCCGTGTTTCATCTAAATGTTCGTTCAATAAAAAACAAGATAGACGACATTATCACTCTTCTTGAAATGTGTGCAGTTAAGTTCGACATCATAATGTTTTCCGAAACTTGGTGTCGAAACGAACAGGATATGTTTGTTTTACCAGGCTATAATAACTTCTTTCTGAACAGAAGTGAACGGAGAGGGGGAGGCGTTTTGATAATGGTCGCTAAAGCCCTTCAGTGTGAAATGCTTCTTCCATTTACCGAGATTACTGATGATTATGAAATTTTGAGTGTACGATGCAAAAATCAAATTTTTTCTGTTGTTTATCGCCCACCATCAGCGAATTTCTGCAATTTTCTGTCTTTTTTGGACAGCTATTTGGAATTTTCGTCCGCAAATAATTTTTCTGTTATAATGGGGGGAGATTTTAACGTGAATATGCAAAACAATACCGGTCTATCTTCGCAATTGAATAATACCCTCGCTTCCTATGGCTTTCAGAACGTAATTATGTCATCCACAAGAGACACTGAATGCTCATCAAGTGTCATCGACCTCTTTATTACAAATATAAACGCCAAGATTAAGGCCGCGGGCACTATTTGCTGTGACGTTAGTGATCATATTCCGACTTTTGTTTCCTTTCATTGTACAGATCTTATAACTAAGGTCAAAATACAGCCTTTTTCTTACCAGTATATATCAGATCAAAACCTCTTGTATTTTAGAAATGAAATTTTATCTATAGATTGGACGCCGATACTGTCACAGATAAACATCAACGATGCGTATGAAAACTTCCTTGATAGATTAAAAACTGTTTATAAGAAATGTTTTCCATATAAGACAATTACCTCATCAAAAAAAATTCGTAAGCCTTGGATTACGCCTGTACACATTAAAATGATAAGGCACAAAACTTGGTTGTACAGAGATTATATCACTACGAAAGACCTAAATAAATTAGTTATCTTCAAGAAATATCGCAATACCTTAACAGCAGATCTAAGGAGGGCAAAGCGTGAATATTATAATAAACTGTTCTATGAGGCTTCAAGGAAACGTCCAGATGTCGTTTGGAAATCAATAAATGAAATCTTACAGCGCGGTAGATCGCACAGTTTAATAGGAGAACTTAGCATAGATGGCAGATTGGTGTCCGAGGCCGCGCTGGCTGAATGTTTTAATTCCCATTTCGTAAATCTGGCGTCCAGCTCATACTGTGAGGCAGCTGTGGACGGTATTTCACGAGGAATCAATGAATCTATCTTTCTTGATCCTACTAGTTATGATGAAGTGTTTAAAACATTTATGGGCCTAAAAAATAGTAAAACATGCGATATTGATGACCTCCAAATTAAACCCATTAAATATATTCTTGACATTATTGCGCCATATCTTGTACACATCTTCAATTTGTGCTTGTCGTGCGGAGATTTCCCTAGGAAAATGAAACTTGCAAAAGTGTCAGTGCTGTATAAGGGTGGTGAAAAGAATCATTTGTCTAATTATAGACCTATATCGGTCCTACCTATTTTTTCTAAAGGGCTCGAAAAGATTATTTTGTGTCGTTTCGATAGTTTTTTTGTCAAACACTCAGTACTTTCTGAGTCTCAGTTCGGTTTTAGAAAGGGAAAGTCGACGGAATCCGCACTCCTCTTACAAAAGGAAATTATTTTACATAACATCGAAAACAAACTTTTGACGTTAGGCATATTTATAGATTTTAGCAAAGCCTTTGATTGTATTAATCACAAAATACTTGTTGACAAATTATACCAGTACGGCATTCGTGGTCCCTCACTTTCACTTTTGTGTTCATATCTAGAAGATCGTATGCAGTGTGTGTGCATTGATGGACATTTATCATCTTTTATGCCGATCAGATATGGTGTCCCACAAGGTAGTATATTGGGGCCCTTACTGTTTAATATTTATATAAATGATATTATGAATACTGATGAAGACACGCATTTCATAATGTATGCGGACGACACCAGTCTGTTCCTCTCTGACGCGGATGCGGATAACTTAATAATCAAAGGAAATGTCATGCTCTCCAAATTTGCAATGTGGTCAAATTCAAATGGGCTTAATATTAATGAAACCAAAACTAAAGCAATATTATTTAGATCAATCAATAAACATGTAGCTCTAAACAAAACTCTCCAGTTCAATTCTAAGCCAGTTGAACTAGTGAAAAATCATAAAACATTGGGTGTTATATTTTCAGAAAACTTGTCTTGGGATGAACATATAAATCATATTACCAGTAAATTATGCAAAATCGTCGGTATTATTGCTCGATGTCGTTTCATTCTCCCCGAAAATATAAAATTACAAATATATCATGCATTATTTAAATCCCAAATAACGTATTGTCATCTCATTTGGGGTACGACGACAAAATCAAATCTAAACAAAATACTATTGCTTCAAAAGAAAGTGTTACGCTTTATTGGAAACGTTCATTATTTATTCCATACCGAATCATTATTTCAAAAATACAAAATTATCAATATATATCGTTTGTATGAATACCTTCTGACTAGGTCATTTTGTTTTTCATCACCAGAAGTGATTGGTTTTTTGAGGCATACATCAAATTTAACCAGAAATATAACCACCATCCGCACCCGCTGCTCGGAGGAATGGAGGGTGTCCCGTTATCGTACAAATTACGGCTTGCAGTCCCTTCATTATAACCTACCCACATTACTCAATAAACATTCTTTAGATAATCTTGACATTTATAGTTTAAATCGTAAATCAATGTACCTACTTTTTGTATAATATGTATTAAGTTATGTTAACCTTTTAGTTAACGTGTTTTGTGCATATTTATTACCCTGATTGTTTTTCCTGCATCTCTGTCACCATCTGCCAAGCTCTCGGGGCCCGGACCTCGTCAAGCCAACAAAGATTGGCTTTTTTGTCCGTGGCTCCGGCATCTGTACTTGCAGATGCAAATAAATGATTTGATTTGATTTGAAAAGTAAAAGAGAAAGCCTAAACAGGAAATCGAAGGGGTCAGCATTAGCGTTTCCGCAAAAGGGGGACGTGTGTGGCGCTTCCCAGGGTTCATGCTAAAGCGTTCCCTAAAAATCCACCAATAACTCTTCCGTTTTTTTCTTTTCTTTTTTTGTGTAATCTTGTTTTGGAGTGAGTTTTCTTCAGTTTTCTCGCGGTCGGTTGCTGGCTGAGCCCGAGGTTGGCGGCAGGCCGCCTTTACAACGCGCTTGGGACAGCGCACGTGAGCGTTAACCCTTTCGGCCCTGAATTTATTATTTTGAGTGCAGATTTCTTTTAGTGTGTTTTATTAAGTTTTTATGGGTCGAATAATACCCACCCAAAATTTGAGCCTTGTAGTCGATGTAATAACCGAGTTAGCGATATGGCGTCAAAACAGGACATCAGGGCTCAAGGGTTGTAAAATGAGATTTGTGGGTGCTTTATTTGCAAAGTTTGCAGGAGAGCTAAAGAGGCAGAAATTGTCTTAGTTCCGCATGTGAAACGCCTTGAAGCAGTTTCTTGACTTGGACAAGCACAAGTGAACCTTGCACTTATCACACATGACTCGAGTTTTTCCAGTGCAGCGCTCCATCTTGCATCGTCGCTCCCTTGAGTCTTCATGAACGGGCCAATGACCCATTTGATCGAACCTGACATCTTGAACTGGCCTGTTTTCTGCGAACCTCAGTTGCTTTGAAGGCTGCAGAGGGGAATCCGAGGGCCTCCCTCTCTTCCGTGCCACAGGTTTGCTCTCAGCTGCTGAAAGTGCCTCAATGACACCTAAGGTAAAGTCAAGTAGGTCGAGCTGTTTAGTGGACAAGATAAGCTGCCTGTCAGCGTCTTTCCTGTACTCGAGCCAGGCGTTCACAACTGCCAGGTTCATGAAATGAAATATCATCCTGAGTGTCCACTTCCTCGACCGGATGGTCGTGCGATAAAGAGCTACAAGAAAATCCACTTTGTCGACGCCACCCATGCTGCGGTTGTATGCACCGACTACAGCTGGTCGTTTGATGTCGAGAAAACACTTGTCTGCTTTGCTCCACCGGCGAGCGGTGTCTTCGTCCTCCACAGCAACAAAGTTGGATGCCAAGGTCACCACCCTGTTATCCATCCACCTCGTCACGACCACCTGTCCATCCCCACTCACGAGGCAATCAGATGAGCCACGTCCTTTTTTCTTGAGGTCCTTTTCGGTCATCAAGGGACATTTTTCACATCGGTTGGGCCTTACTGTTCCGGCAGCAAATATCTTCTTCTTCAGCATTTCACGAAGCAAAGGCAGAGACGTAAAATAGTTGTCAAAAAACAACTTGTGTCCCAAACCAGATGGAATGCGCTGAGCCAGATGCAGAACTATTGCACCTGTGATACCAAAGTTGGACTTTAGATCCTCAGCTAAGTTAGTTGTCGATCCTTGGTATGGAAGGAAGTCATAAATAAGGCCAGATTCGCCACAAAGCATAAATATTTTCACGCCCCATGGGTTTGGCTTTCCCCTGATATATTGTTTGATGTCAAGACGGCCTTTGAATGGCACAATCTGCTCATCAAGGGAAAGGCGCTCCTCTAGATCGAGCTCATTGCACCGTCTTTGAAAAGCATCCATTAGCGGCCTAACCTTCCAAAGGCGGTCAGTCGTGCTGGGGTTATTGACATCAACGATGTGCAAGTTGTTCCGCAGCTTCTCAAAGCGGTTGCGTGACAGTCCTGTTGACGCTACAAGAGCCGATTTCATGCTTGGTCTCCAGTAAAGTCTCAACCTCGGATAGCGCAGAACACCCATTGTGAGGTGAAGTGCTACAAGACGCCTTATTTCTTCTTCATCGGTTTTGACTGAGCTTCCCTCCTGTAGCACCGAGTATTGGTTTGTTTTATCCACGAGTTCCAGGAACACACTTTTTGGAACATAACGTCTAAAATATTGATACGGGGACGGTATTTCCTCTTCCAATTCGGGCACTTCATGGACGTCTCCTTGAAATGTTGAGTCTGGTTTCTGAAATGGTCTCCTTTTCCATCCACTGGATGTTCCGAGTCCGCACTCATCATCAGAGCTCTCGCTCTCACTGTCCGGTTGCGCTGGATCGGTCCCATGAAGCTCGACAGCATCGCCTTCTTCATCGCATTCGTCCTCTACATCGGACAAATTTCCATTATCAAGGTCCTCAAAAAGCGCGTCTGTGGCTGCTTGGAGCCGCTGGTGCGAGTAGAACAACGGCGTCGGTATGGGCGCACCTGCGAGAAAAAAGAAACAGCTAACCTGAAACGCCGCGCCCTTCGTGAACTCGGTGGCCGCCATTTGCAACCGCTGGGCCCTGATGGCGTCAAAATCGCACATGGTGAAAAAAAGGCACTACGAAAAAGCTACGCGCAATATCACACCAGTTCAAGCGCTCGTAGGCTCAGGTAAACATTACAAAGTAATATATATAAATTGGAACGCTTCTATTCTACGATTTATTTAGTTATAATAATTCAGAGAGCGAGCTCACCTGGCGCGCGGTTTGCCATGCTTTCGATGGAGATTCTTTTTCTTTCTTGCCGCCCGCGCGATACCACCACGTGAGTACTGATGTCGATGGCAGTAGGCATTCCTAAAGACTAGCTCGGGAAAAAAATTGACAGTTCTGGTTTCGTTTTCAAAGTGCCAGGACGAATTTTAACTTGTGGCGTCAATTGACAGCGCCAGGGCCGAAAGGGGTAATGGGATTCAAAGCTCGCGCTGCAGAACCCAGGGACCACGAGATCAATCCTTACCCCTTCCCGTTTCGATCTGGATGAGCATGATACCGGCGTGCGGTCGTGTATCACTACTGCGTCGCACACGTGAAAGGCCCCAGGCTAGCAGGAGTACTGCACCGGCAAAGTTTCTCATCTAAAGCTGAGACACCGGACTCCCTTTGGGGCAGGCTAACTTCCCGATAACTCAATCGTAATATATGTACCTGATCAGGCACGTATCCAAGGGGGAGGCCCATGGGGCCCGGCCCGCCCCCCCCCCCCCCGAAATCTTCCATTTTGCTGGGACCTCCTCTCCCCCCTCCCCCTCATACAGCATTTTGTCATGGGCGGCCCCCCCCCCCCCCCCCCCCGAAACAAAATACTGGCTACGTGCCTGTACCTTATCATTGGGCTGAAATAACTTCCCACAGTCTAAATATGCACGCACGACGCACGTCAAACCGTTTTCCAGAAAAAAAAAAGAAAAAAAAATCCAAACAACATTGGCGGTCCTTATTTATTTAATTTTGGGGGGGGGGGGAGGGGGGGCGGCGGCATGATGCGCGCGATCGGATCTGAGTGCTTGCCGAACCCTGACTTGGCACTCGTTTTCGACACGGGCTGAGCCGAACTCGGGCCGAACACTTATACGCGGCCCGCGTGTCCAATAGAAGCTCGGGGGACGTGCCCAAACAATGGCGGACAAGGGATAATTGGCGCAGCAGCTATGGGGCGCCCACTTTGGAAAAATCGTCTGGTACGTTAATGTAGCGCTTTCTCTCTACCATTTCTTTATTCGAGGAAGGGGCGCCAGGGGGCTCTCTCAGCGCTTTCGGAGTTTTTTTTTGTTTTTTTCCTCCTTTTGAATCGGTGTGAAAAACGTGCGCACCGAGGAAAGCCTCTTCGTTTCGTCAACGATGCCGCATTTTTACTAAGGCGACATTGTTCTCTCGTCAAGGTATTGCGTGTTTGTCTAGACGAAACGAAGTTGTTGCGAAAGAACGTCTTTGGAGGTTGCGCAAAGAAACGGTCTAGACACGGCCAGTTTGCCAAGTTTGCCCTTTTAAACAAATTGTACTTTTTTTTTAGGTAGTTTTTTGTTTTGTATCTCTTTTTAAATCCGCGAAACGAGGGCACATGTTCGTAGTTCTCGGCTGCCATACCTTTCTGAGTTATAAGTTAGCGGTACAATTTTTCGAGGGGCGAAAGTGAGACTTTGGAATATAAGGCGGCGTTTCTCCGTACCACAGCGCTAGTTTGGTAACTGTGGCACGACTCCTGACCTGGGGGCCTATCCTTGACAGATGTTTCGTTTCTCCTAAAAAGAAATGGAAGTGACGGAAGTTACGATATCGCGTCTGATTGGTTAGAGGCTCAAATGACGAAAGTTCCCTCTTTCGTCATTTGAGCCTTGAGCCAATCAGACGCGATATCGTCACTTCCGTTTCTTTAGGAGAAACGAAACATTTGTCGAACATAGCCCCCCTGGGGTCTTTAGATTGCATCACGCCGTTGCGCTTACGAAACTACCGACAAAACAGCTCCGAATGCGCGGGTATTCGCGACTCCAAATCGTTTTCCAAAATGGCGGGTATAGTGAGGGTCGGAGATGCGTGCCGCTGCTGAACATCTCTAGTGTGCTATACTTCGTTTCAGCTTCCGTCCGAGCGCAGCCAAAGGCTGAGGGACGGTTCGCAACTTCGAGAAGAGCATTCCTACGCACCACAAAGTAGTCCGCAAAAGTAAATTTGTTTTAAATAACTGTTTTGTGCGTAAACATTGCACAATATTCCAGATGTGTACTGCTGAGAATGATTTGCAATTAAAGGAATTAAATATCTGAACTTTATGCTTTTATTAATATATGTAAATGCATGTGGTTTGGTGAAAACACGTACATCCGCTGGCAACACGACTGCAGCGCTCGGTTTCTCTGTGACTTCGTTCCCGTACTGGCCGGATCATGTACTTCGCTGCTTTCCTCACCGAGTCGCTTCAAAACGTCCTTTCGCAAAGGCACGTTTGGGCGTCAGGCGCGGATGAATGTCTACTTTCAAATTCGGCAGGAGACTCCGGCCCGTCGAACCGCGAATGCGTTGTAAACAAGAAAAGCGTCCGGGCTACTACCATTCACTGATACGCGGCGAAATCAGGGCACCCCTTTACCTGCCGATCACATTGAACGCCGAGAAGCAGGTGGAAAGGACTGCGCCTCGAGCCCTGGTATATCCAGACAGTACAAGGAAACATCAACGGCCGGGTCATCGGGCACCTTGCAATATGTACTTACATCTCGAAACTATGCCAAAATACCGAACAGGTGCAAAGCTCGGACACATACGCCAGCGGCCAGCCTACGTACTGACATCCCCTGTGACTAAATTTCAGAACGTGAAAGGGCACTTTTTAAACCTGTAGCAGGCGATACCGTTGATACACCCGTAGCAGACGAAATACTCGGCGAGCACGGGCGGCGCGGACGACCAGCGGCGCAGCGGAGTGATACAAAAGTGCAGGCGAGATCGCATGACCTATTGCCGGCGTGTGATTGGCTCTGGCCACACGTAGCTTTGGCCGCGCTCGGACGGAAGCTGAAACGAAGTATAGCTTCACTGAGCGACACAAATTATTTCTGGTAATACGGGGAAGCTAAAATACTAAAAACTCAAATCACCTCTTAAAAAAAAAATCGGTGTTTAGCGTAATATTTACGTGAGGATGCACATTTTAATTGTGGAGCGAGACTTTTTCTGACATGCGTTTTTGATCCAGGCACTTCAAAATATTTTGAAGATTTGAGTGTCCATTTAAAGACCGGGTTTTTCATACACCTCATAGGTAACGTAGAATATTGTATTTGTTGAAAAATCAGTGCTGATATTTGTGTGTTCTTGCTGCCTTTTCTCCCTCAGATAATTGTCATGTGAAATACTGAACTCCGGTCCTTTAAATGCGTTTTTGGGTATTTAGATGATTTATTGGTTTAACATTACTCACAACACAAGAATAAAATAATAAATGCAATTTTTATAGCATGTTCACAAAACGTATAAATTAAGAAACGCTGTTCCCACCACGAAAACCCAAATTAGGAATCCGAGTCAGACAGCTGAAGTGTGTGGTTTTTTAAAAGCAACCCGTGACGCATAGGTCTTCATATTGCTCCCAGGGTATGACTGTTTGCCTACCTTGATAAAGATGTCAGACAGGGTCGAAGGGTAATAACCACACCGCTAAAAGACACCAAAAGTACTTTAAAAGTATACCTGTGTGTACTGCAAAAAATATACTTCAAGCATAGCTTTTTCCTCATAAAAGTACAAAATTAGGGTGCTTAATTTGTATTGCTTAGTCACCAAGGGTGGCGTAGCCGCGTGTACTCTTGATAACGAGTTATTCTTGCTCGATTTTACGACAGAAGTGGGCAAGTGACTTCCTGATTGCAATAAAAAACATTTCGAATCAGTTTCTTGAAAATTCTTGAAGGGCCGGTAGTTAAATTTAATTACATTTACAAATAACCGAAACCAAAAAGAAAAGCTATGGGGATTATGGTTACATTAGTTCTTGAAAGTAGTGCAATTACTGTGAAGTTGCTTTGCCCCTACTACGGACATTAAAGGTGCCCTGAGGAGGCTCCAGAGATCGCCTAAACATGGCGGTAACTCACTTTGCTGGCTCTAAGCATCCTAGAAATATCTAAATCATGAAAACACACAAGCAATTTCTCTATTAAAAAAAAAAAAGAAATGAGGAAGATTGCAACACATTGATTTGATCTCCGGCAATGGGAGGACCATGTTCCGAAACCAGGACCGCTGTCAGCCAATAGGGAGCGAAGGATCCTCACGCCTTCGGCGCTGTTTTTGAGACGATAATTGCAGTATTATGTTCCCTCACCGCAAAAACGGTAACAATTTTCGACTACTTTTTTTTTTCTCATCTAATAACGGCGTTTGCAATCTCGACGAAATGTCGCGTTTTCATCGGTCATATGTCTTCCTGGCTGCCGGAACCATGCTCCTCCCATCGCCGGAGATGACCTCGATGTGTTGCGATCTTTGATTGCTTTTTGCAGGAGGGAAATCGGCCGCGCATCGTTATGATTTATGGATTTCTATAGGATGCTTAGAGCCCGCAGAGTGGGTTGTCACCATATTCAGAAACCTGCTGAGGGCACCTTTAACAGACGGAGCTATCCTTTCTTTATAGGATTTTTTCGGAACGAGGTTCGGATGCTGATCTTCATCGTGACTATAAACCATCACGCTGTTTGCGAACAAGTCAGTGCTTGCCCCGTACCGTGGTGCGGGCAATGCGCCTGCGCAGAAACCGGGAATCGCGTGCAGTGGCCGCGCATGCGCCGACAGCAGCGCCCCCGCAGCAGCGTGACGTCAGAGCCACGTGTTGGTGTATACAGCTTATGTACGCCTCTGTATGCCTAAAAAAAAGAATTAGGTAATGCGCCGAGAAACCGAGGGAGAGGAGGAGACGAGAACGCGTACGTGGGTACGTCAGAAGGCCGAGCTGTGGTCGGAATGATTAGGGGTAGACACAAAGCTAGCGGCCCTTTGCCTCTATGCTGCATTCGTCGAATGCGTTCGAAAGCCAAACGCCGGACGCCGGCGTGACCCGCGTCCTAGCGCGTTCGACGAGTGCAGTCGAGACAAAAGTCCGCTAGCTTTGTGTCTACCCCTAATCATTCCGACCAGAGCTCGGCCTTCTGACGTACCCTCTCCACTCCTCCTCTCCCTCGTTTTCTAGGCGCATTATCGCGTCGGGGAGTATGAGCAACAAATAACGCTCTACTCATCTCTACAAGAAAGAAAAAGAAAATTACTGTAATTTGATTACATTCATGCCATTATTATCAGTACTTTTGTTTTAAGTCGGTCACTTTGGTGTACGCGTATATTAATTTAATATACGGGGTTTAGTTCACCCATATGCGTTAGAACGAACGTCCGTATTGTTTGCCGTGTATGATGAAAAACGCTTGCCCCGATCGCTTTGCGTTACACAAGCATACTAACATGCGTCGTCTTTACTCTTTAGTACGCTGTCGACATCTCGCGGCGCATTTTATAATTTAGTTTTTCACACAAATTCGTGTCGGAAGTTTGGAAACGCAGCCTGAAGGGGGAATAGGTTTTCTTTCGGCTCACAATGGAAAGATCGTTGCAGCATTCGTGGCATTCGTGGCAACGATCGCGTCGCGCGGTACAGTGTCGCCACCTGTGGATCGCTCGTGCAAAGAGCGGAGGCTCCCGCTGGTATTGCCGGTGTGGCGCTCTTGTGATGTGCGCTTACGTGTAGCCTCTTGTCATGCAAATAGAATTCGGCAGGCGGTGTTGAATTCGAAAAATCGCCCGACGCTCTCACGACATCGATGGGTAGATGAAGTATCGCTTCTTCGTGTTTGAGTTTCTTTGTGTTATTTTCTTTTCGGAAAACGACAAAGTTTCTTTTTACATATACACATTTATACTATACTTCGTTTCACCCTATGTGCGAGCGAAGGCAAAACTGGAAGCGCGAGCACGGGAAGCTCCGTGCGTTCAGGCTTTGCTCGAGCGCGCGAGCTGGGGAGAAATGCAAAAAGCGCTGGTCTCGCGCTTCTAGCTTTGGCTTCGCTCGCAGATAAAGTGAAACGAAGTATAGCGATCCCTGCTTTCAGACTTCCCTAGGACTGGCTGTTTAAAATAGTCGAGCGTACGGAGTTGAGAGCGCTGCGATGCAGTGAAGCGTGCCTGAATGGCAGACGACACTTGGTTCATAGTCTCCTTGCTTTCCCGCCTGCGTTTGTATTTTTCTTATTGCGACTGAACCTTAAACTTTCCGCTCGATCGCTTTGCATTCTGAAAATGTTCTTTCTTTCTTTTTTTCTCTATCTTTCTCTTTTCTCTTTCTGCCCGCTAAGCTGTTCTACGTGGATACATTTGGCTTCAGTGCGCAAGGCCACGTGGGCCCGCGATGACGAAACTGTCCTTTTTTGCGTCTTTTTTACTCAAATGGAGGTTCGTGTTATCTGTTGTATATTTCCTTGAGAACAGGAGACATGTAGCAGGATCAGATTTTGTATTTATAAATAATGATCCGCCAATGTCGTATGAAAAGCGCGCGTACGAATTATATATAAAAAGTTGTTTAGCAGTAGAAAACTCACGAACTATTTCACGCCTGCTGTAGCTTACGGGTAACGGGTGGGGCAATATATTAATTTCTCTCCCAGCATATCTGAAGACCATGAATTTTTATTCAGCCCCGATTGCCATATTTCTGTTATCTTTCTTTGCAATCTTAGTAGAAGGCAAAATGCGTGGCCGAATTGTTACCATGAGACGTGTTTGTGGTCCTGCGTAGCCTAGGACATGGGCGAGCCACGAAAAATGGACCCCTTGTTTGTTATCGGGGTACCTAGATTTGCTGTGCATTTATCGAAAGAAAGGAGAAAGGAATTCATGGCCCTTGGGTTCTTTTGGAATCAACGTTGTTGACTAGTTTCTGGTCAGAATAATTGGCAAAGTCATTCGGCCGTGTCTACAACCACCACTGACGCAAGCACTAAGTTGTACTAAAAAAAAAAAAACCTGTTGCACGTTTTAGTTTTTTTTTCCGTTTTGATGAATACGGTTTTTCTGCTCGTACTTATAGTCGACGCATTAATTTTAACCGCTTTAGGCAAAGAAAAATGGGGTCACGAAAGCTTTCAACAATATTGAACGGTAACGCATGGAGTCAAGTGGAAAGAGGATTTGTTTAAAAAAATTGTGAGGGGAAGAAGCATTGGGTGTAATTGGCGCAGACGATGAGCTTCCGAGGAATTCGCGTCCTGAGTATTGTTCGCTTGGTTATATATTTAATTACTGGCCTGCCCTTCTCCTAGCCACTTTAATCAGACCCGTTCTTCAAATGTTCTTCGCTCAGTCAATTTTTGCAGAGCCAGTGACGCGCGCCTCGGCCAACTTCGAGCTGTCCACGATTTCGCTTTAGAAATGACATCGAACGACGTTTCGCCGTATTGCCGAGTGTTCTATCGCGAACAATGTGACCGTAAACCACCCTCCATGCTCCTTTCTGTCGGTTTTCGAGAAACAGCTCGGGTCCAGACTAAGGCTAGAAACTCGGAAGTTTAAGTCCCGCGGTGTCTGAACTCGTTGACAGATCGAGAGACAACGACGCTTATGGAGACCGCAGGTGTAGCGGAAGGCCAGGTCGAGTGTATCAGCTTACATTATCCGCCGGAGACAAAGCTGTACTGAACGGCGTCGTTCAAATGCTCCCGTGATGTGGCGACGCCAGTCGTGACGTTTCGGAATCGAAGCTTTCTTTGTCGCGTGTCTGCACTCTCTCTCTTTCTCGGGTTTCATGTATTCGTTTTGTTTTCGCTTCAGTTCTGGAGCATCGCACGCGCGTTGACAAGCAAAGAAGAAAAACTAAAAATAAAAGACAAAAAGAAATACAAAGGGCATATACAGTCGAAAGGACCGTCGAGTTTCGAAAGCGTTCACGCTTTGAGTCCGGTGAGGCTCGCTTAGAGGTTACTCGCGTGGCGCTGAAATTGCGCCTGGTTCGCGCAAGTATGATGGCGCAAGAATTTCCTAATGTTCAGCGGTTTATAATCTCGTGCATCGCCGACACACAAACGCCGCCCGGGTCATGAGAGCAGTTCAATCTCTGGACAAAGGTTCAAAGCGACTCAAATGACGCAAGAGCAAACTAGAATGGCTTCCTCAGTCAGAAGACTGAAGAAGTATTTTTTTTTTTTTCTTACGTTGAGTTGAGTGCGCACTTTGTAGGATGACTGCCCTGTGCTCAGGACGCCAAACCTTTTGGTGACCGGCAGGCTTTGCAACATAATTATTGCTATGTTCGGGGATTACGCTCGACTTTGGCCAAAGATTTGATTTCACACGGAGGCGTTGGCCATCTCTCTCGTTTCGTAGTTCGGGCTTTACTAAAACTTGATACATCTGGCCACCATTGCATAGCCACGTGTCTCTGACCTGTACTCAGTCTAAATGAACGTAAATGTTTTCCACCCTTCCTTCCTTTTAGTCGGGAACAGCGGAAATACATGGAGGTAACGAATCTGCCCGACCACTTGCATTCCGTCAACGTAATGCTGGAGTATATCCCCCCCCCCCCTTTCCTTTTATTTTTTTTCCCGGGTGTGGCGATTTAGAGTATTCTTTTCATGTGTTCCTTGCTTTCTTCGGGCTAACGTTCTTCAGAATATTCAGTGGACTGGGTAGCACCAAACCAAAAATCCAGACATCTCTCGAAGATCTGGGAGAACGGAGGTATACTCCGTTTCACCTTATGTTGCACCGCAGTGAAGGTTAGAAGCGCGAGCTCATAGCTCTGGCAGCTGCCCTTGGTGCACGAGAGCTTGTGCCGCCGAGTGTGCCTCAGAGCAAGGAGCTCGCGCTTGTAGCCTTTCCTGCGGTACATAATAAGGTGAAACAGAGAATAGAAAGCAGATTTGAGCTCCGCGTCTCAGCGTGCAGGCAACAGCGGGAGACACATGGCGTCGCGACGGCTTGACCCGCAAATGCAATCAACTCAAGCTTTTTTTTTTTACTTTGTTTTTTGACGAAATGAGTTTTCCGCCTGAATTAAGACATTATCCGCGTAGTTTGGGAGACCCCTGTCGGACAAATATATAATAATGACCTCTAAGCGCACTTGGGCGTCTCAACACCTTGGTGGAGAGCGTCATTGCTGCTCCTTGAGATCTCCCGTCGCTTGTCTAATCTTCGGCGTTGGTGCGCTGTCGAGCGAGGCGGAAGTTTTGCAGCTTTTGTGGTAAACCCCGATGGAGCCCGAAAACAAGGTTGATCCGTGAAACGAGATTGTCGGGTCCGGAGACGTACGCATCTCTGCTTTGTTTTTCCCTCAAGGAAGCCATGCTCGAGTAAGGACGGACGGGCAAGACGCGACGAGCAACAGACGACTCTGCGGTTTAGTCCATCGTACCTGTTGCCCTCGATAAGTTGATTAACGTTCGCTGTCTCTACGCGCGTCGCTTCGGTGGGGAAGCGAAGACCGTGAAATCTACGTCGTAGTTGGCAGGCTGGGTGGTCTTTGGGTCCGCGTAACGCCAATGCGCGAATGATGTTTCTTGCTTTACGAAATATCGCTTTAGAGGACCTAGCTGCGATTTGTCTGAAGAAAAGCGTGGTACGAGATTTCAGTCTGATTTCAGACTGTACTGCGATCACTTTAGTGCACCTCCAGCGGCCAGCCCTCCACGCTTTCCGCTTTAGCGGAGCGAAGGCTGCAGAGAGGACGCGAGGGGAGGAGGAGAGTCCATTCAGCTGCTCTCTAGCGTGCGTTCTGCCAAAGCGGAAAGAATGGAGGGCCTTGCGAGAGGCCCTTGTCCGGCTTTTCTTAACCTACAAAAGGTTAAGTTGCAGGTTAACCTGCAGCTTTACATTTAACCTGGGATCCTCGGGGTGGCACCTGTAATTACCGCCCGAATAAAATTATATGTTCCACGTCTTTGCAATGGGCCGCGTGATACACTTAGTCCGCGCCGCGATTATGGCTATTATTGCTTCTCAACTAATACCTTCCACCGTAAATAATAATAAAAAAGATTGACAACTATTTTTGTTAAGTAATTGCTTACTTTAAGCTCACCTCAAAAACACCCACCGGAGAGCGGCTTGGAGTGGTAGCCGCCGCTTCCTCTGGCCGTATCGTCTGTCAGTCGAATAACCGAGGGATGATGGGTTCGGTCCCACTCCTGCCCGTTTGGACCTGGATGAACATGCATCGTACCGGAATGCGGTCGTGTTATCTCTACTGTCTAAAGCACGCATGTTAAAAAAAAGAGGCTTGCAGTGGTGCTTTATTGACTAAAATTTTTCATAATGCAGTGGAGACGCCCCTGTTGCGGCTGACTAGCCTCCCGCCGTCTAAACATAAACATAATCCCTTAACAGTCAAATAGTTTGTCGGCGACGGTAACGTAGTCGTAATATATACTCAACGTTGCTACCACACAGTGTGTTTCATCACCCGAATTCCATGAGAAAATTGTCATGAGGAACCGTCACGAAGTACCGCCACCAAGAACCGCGTGACGAAGAACCGCCACGAAGGGTGATTACGAGGAACCGTCTCGGAGCACTCTGACATCGCGTGACATAATTACGTCATGGGACACCATAATGTCACGTGACATCCCCGACTTCATGTGACGCCATGACGTCACGTGACGCTATGTTAGTTACGTGACGTAACACAGACACACAGCGCGCGCGCGAGCGCGCACCTATTTATTTACACACACACACGCACAGACGCACGCACGCGCGCACACAGACACAGACGCAGACGCACAGACGCAGACACAGACAGGCACACACACACAGACACACACAGACACACACACACACACATCATGCGCCCAGCTCGTTCATGACACACTAAGTGCACCCCTATCTTTGCCAGCATGATGAAGTTGGTGTAATTTTTTCCTTTTATAGCGTTTACCAAAATTGTCGGACTACTTCATGTTCACCAGAACGGGCGCGTGCGACTGTGCTCACGGGTGCAGCAGGAGCAGGGATGCTGCCCGGGCGGGAAGGGAGAAACGACCTCTTGATATTATTCGGGGCCCCCTTTTCCCCTCCGCCCATCCGTCAAGCGACAAGACTCGCGGCCTTCTTCGGGGAGCTGCCGGGATGCGTCGTGCACTCGGGGCGGATCTGGCGCTCCTTCCGACTCTCGATTCAGATGTATACATACACTGACGTGTGTGAGAGAGAGAGAAAGGGGATTCTGAGGTAAAAACGTATAGTATATGCTGGAAAGACGTCACTGTAGAATGCCGCGTCCTCCTCCGCGTTATTTCGTACCTTTAAGATCTGTTTCTTTTTTGGTTTTTGTTGCACGAGACTCGCTTTGACGGATGTCTAGGTAGCTTTCACTCCTGCCTTCCTGTCCTCGAGTTAGAGAATTTCCGTCACCTCTAAAATTTGCCACCGCCGCCGCGTGGGCCGGCTGGGCGTGCGCGCTTAGCTCGCCTGACGTCATGCATTGCGCATAGGGCGGGAAGGCTGCGCGTAGGCTTTGGATAGCGATGATGTGGTTATGCGCTGCCAGTCTGCTTTTCTTTCCTTCCAGCCGTTCGCTCTTTGAGAAGTACTTGCGAACGTGAAGACGCTTATCTTTTGTGTGTCGTATACACCGTTCCAAGTAGGTCGATGCAGAAAGGGAAAACACCTCGAACCAGAGCGTTGCGCCAACGCTCCGCTTACCCTTTCCTCGAAAGCTCGTCTGCTTCACGGAGTGGACTGTTAGAAAGCACGCGGCAGTGTACGGAGGCATGTTGTTTCGACAATGTTAGGCGCCGCTTTGATATTATAGCGCGTCTTCGCGCGTGACATGGCCTATGCAAGAAAAGAATCGACCGGGCAGCACTGTGCTGTAATTGGTTGTACAAATAACCCAAAAAAACGTGAAATAAACGCCGATTCAGTGCGTGCGAGACCCACGCTGCACAAACAGATGAATGTGGTGCGGACTGAAAGGTAAGCGAGGCGGCTTAGACATTGAAAAAGAAAACAGTTGCGTGACTCCTGTTCCACTGATTTAACAAGTCTATTTTTCTTCAGGTGGTAATTGGCAGGCGACGCTCTGTGCGTGAACGAAAATGCGCCGCCGAAATTGAAGCGTCGGGTAGAGTAATTGATCTAGTTTTCTGGGGATTTCTGAAATTGTCAATTTACCATGAATACATTTTATGCGAATGGCCGAACGCTTCAATTACTTGCAAAAATGGAAAACAACAGCAACACCCGCGATGTCCACGCAGCATCGGCATCTTTTGGCAGCAAGCCGTCCTTACTCTGGTGAACTCACAAAAAAAAAAAAAGAAGAAAGGTTGGCATGGCCACGGTGCTGGGAAAGTTTGGAAATGGAAGGAAGACGGAAGGGGGGGGAGAGTTTTGTTCTGACGCCTGTGCACAGCAAGACTGGGCACAGAGCTCAGACATTGGCTTAGCTTTGTAGTAGACTCTCCAACACTCCAACAGCCCGTGTACTACTACGAGGCTGCATGTATATATATATATATATATATATATATATATAATATATGCTTCGTGTAGTGCGCTGCCTGCCGCCGCTACATAGTTTGTGCACAAATAATTTTCACACGAGGCGATTACAGAGACGGCACATCAATGTGCCAATATTGTCACAGTGATTCCAAATCAGAAAAAAAAACGGATCCGTCGCCCTTGCTATCTGTACTCGGTATTTATATATCGATTCATATTTAAATTTTAGGTTTCTAGTGTTTCAATTAAAGCAGACGTGGCAGCGTAGGTCTAAGCCGCTAACCGCGCAGTTTGCTTGCAAATGTTCCCGGCGCCCCCAAGCTGCGACAATTCGAGTTCAGCGCAAATTCGCATGCCGTAGTTCATGCCATCCTGGCTTCGTTCAATCCTCAATTTCACTAGCGATCGTCAATTTCACTAGCGATCCCCTATTTCGCTAGCGATCGAAACGCCGAGTTCGGTTTGTGAGCGACGACTGCCCCAGAACCGTGCTAAAAATTACCCACAAAAAGATGCCAGGAAAGCAGAAGGCACTTCTTCCCATGCCTGGCATACCGATTAGGATAGTGTTTTCCTCTATGGACGAAGACGATGAGCCGAGGGCGCCGAATACGGCAGCCGTGCCGGCAGAAGCAGCTGCGATCGGTGGGACTCGGTGAGCAGGGTAACAGTCCAGTAACGGGCGTCGGTCATTCCGGGCGGTTCAGATTTTCCCAAATGCCCGAATGAGGGTAGGCGGCGCTACACTCGTTAAAATGGCGCCGGCCAGAAGCCCAGCTTGGAACGGTGTATAGTTACGCCTCGAATGTGTTTTGGGACTTATTTGTTATCGTAATCTCGAGTTTTATCTGTGGTCGCCTTTTTCTGTGGAGGGGAGTGCCGGTCGTTTCCGTTGCGATATCAGACTGTCGCGATCGATATATAAATGAAGGTATATATAATTTGTTTTTTCCTTCTACGAGCGGCTAGAGGACGAGGTTTCTACGCAGTTGCTTTGTTCGTCACTACGCGTGGTATTTGTGCATCCGAGGACGTTTTGGCGGACCAGCGGTGCAGTACTCGGTTTCACTGCGCCGCAACTCTATACTTTGTTTCACTCTATGATGTACCGCAGGAAAGGCTACAAGCGCGAGCTCCTTGCTCTGGGGCACGTCTCGGCGGCAGAAGCTCTCGTGACTTAAGAGCGGCTGCCAACGCTATGAGCTCGCGCTTCTAGCCTTCGCTGCGGTACAACATAAGGTGAAACGAAGTATAGTTTGTCTCAGTTTTTGAGCGAGCGTATAGCGTCGAGCATGAGCCTGTTTTCCCGAACGATACTTGCACTGCTCGAGCGCGCATGCTTTGCAGGAACGCTGAAAGCCCAGAGCTCGCTCTTGTATAGCTTCTACTACGCTCGCACTTGGCCGCCAGCTGTGTGTCATGTGCGTAGTGTACGAAACATTTGGCCTAAAAACCTCGAACGTTTTATCACTGGCGAGAGAAGGTTCGCTCGTATTTTTTGCGAAGGAACAAAACATCATTTTTTTAACGTGTCATCCTTCTTTTAGAGCGCAGCTCTTAGGCGCCCGTTTCCGGCTTGAACGGCGTCGCCGTCGGCTTAACTGCACGTTGCATTATGGGACGCTTCTCATAATGTCCTCACACGTGACTTCACGTGTGACGTCACGTGACCCTCCGCTCCGTACCCTCCTCCTCCTCCTCCTCAAGAGCTGCGCTCTAATTCGGCATTACAGAGAATTGTAAACGTCTTTAATCTTTTTTTCTTCCGAGCTTTAGATTTGATGTTGCCTTCTTGGGTACGTTTCGTCTCCCGTATCAGCGTTCTTGATTGGTGCTCGATGTGCTTGTATGGTTCTTGAACGGCGATCTGAGTGTATAGCGACAGGCTCTGCCATCTAACGATCCTTTTCGCATCGAGGATTCGATCAAGTTTTTAGTTTGTTAGTGTCGTCGCGTTGGTCAGTTCTTCTCAAACATTCAGGTGTTCGCTCCTTTCTATATAGTTCTTTAAGTGCTTTCAACTACTGTGTCACTGTTACGCGCGCTCCAGGAGAGCAAAACTACAGTGAACTAGAATATACAGTGAACTATTCTAGTTCACTGTAGCAAAACTGCGTTTCAAACTGGGTGCCTCCTTCGAAGCTCGAGCGTGCGTAGCTTTCCGTTTGCCGGCATGACGACCCTCCCTCGCCTTCGCTGTTCGAGGGTGAATGACGTACTAGACGATTGGGCTAGTTGGTTCGTTAGTAAGAGCACAAACAGCGCAACGGCGCGTATACAGTTGGAAGTCAGTGCTGCTGCATGGTTTGTCTGTCTTCGTGTCCTCTGTCCGCGTCGTTGCGCTCTTTGTACTTCTTTACATTGTTTGAGGGATGCGACGATGCACACTTTCCCGAACTCGCGACCGAAGAACACTTCAGCCCGCACGTGATGACGAAGCTCAAATTTCAGATAGAAGCTGCCGAACCTACGTCTGCACGTGGCGTGCAGGTCTTCTGTTCGGACGGACTCCATTCACCGCGAGGCATACCATAAGGAAGCCCTCCGAGCTAGCGCGACGTGTACGAGTTTCTTTCAACTCCCCGACGGTCTGGATCTAGGCCGGGGAGTCCTCGTCAACTAAATTGTCTTTAAATCCGGAAGTGAAATGGAGAGAATAAGCGTCGCTAATGGTGTTACTAATGTTCGTACGATGGTTTTTTTTTTCTTTCTCACGGGACCGATTACTACCGGAACGGTAGCAGGCGATCAGAATCCATCTTGATTCTTTCGTGATGTAAAATCGTTAGGTTGCGAAACCAAAATATACACGGACACAAAAGCGCCGCAAAACGACATGGAGACGTTCTCCCATGTCGTGCTGGGAAGATGAGGCGTGGAGTGTAACGCTTTGATTCCTTTGGCTCTTTGGCTTCGCTCGAAAGAGAGAGAGAGAGAGAGAGAGAGAGTATGGAACGAAAAAGCGGTTGCAGCCGCGGTTGCCAGCTGAACGACGTGGGAGGATCGTGAACGCGCGCAGGTCCGCTTGGCAGCGGACTGGTTTTCTATTCCTCCTCTCCTTTTGATGAATTCGTTTCCTTGGTGCGACCCTTGCGTCAGGAGACCTCACGATCTGCACGCACCAATGTCCACGCGTGGACTTGTGTACGTTGGTCAGCGACGTCGATGACGGTCTCGGATGAGGCTTTAGTCAGTCTGCTCCCGGAGTCGGACACACCCTCTTTGATATAGTCTCGCTCGCTATTAATGGCGAGGAAAAGAAAAATGTAGGCGGCGTTCGACGCGGATTCCGCTAATGATGGGTGACCCACGTCGATGTTAGAGTTGACTTGGTGAACGATGAAGGCGAGTGCGTATGCCTGGGGTGCGTTGTCATGCCGTGTTTAGGACTGTGTGTGTGTTTGGTGCAAAATGGTGGCGGTGTGCGGAGACGGCGTGTGTAGCTCTAATTAATAAAATTTCCAGGTGTTTTTTTTTCTCGCGGATTCTGTTACGTAGGCTGGGGCTATAACTCGAATGAAACAAATAAACAATCAATCGTGGCAAAAAAAAAAAAGTGGTTGCGGGGCATAGTTAGCGCTAACGCGACTTCAGTGATTTTCCTATCTGCAGGTTTGTTGTCTAACTTATATTTCTTCGTGATTTGAAGTTTTTTTTTTTTTTTTGTAAATAGTTTTTAACTGTGCAAGAAAAAGAGGAAGAAACCTCCGATCACGTTTTGGCGCTAACCGTGTCGCGCTTTTTGCGCAAAGTGTCAAAACGGCTTCCTTTTGCAGCACAACCACCGAGCAAATATACGGGGCAAATTTCAAAAACAAAAAAGAAAACCTCTACAGTGTTTCACACTGTAACTCTCTTGTCACAAAGCCCTGACCTGTTTTTCAGTTTTTATTTTTATTTTATGGCGGCGGATGAATAGGTCCTCATTCATCTCTCTCTGTGCCCGTCTATCAACTATGTCATCCCTTTTGCCGTTAGCCCGCTCACTGTTACCTCCATTCCTTCGTGCGGCTTAAATGAATGATACGGGTGAGAAGTGGAGGGGCGTTGAGGGAAAGGGCGACTAATGAGTGCGCGGCTGCCATTTCGACGTCGACACGAGCGCCCCCGCAACAGCGACTCGCGTCGGCTGCGATCAACGACGGCGGAATGTAGCAGACGACGCTCGCGCTTGACGGATGTAGCTCTTTCCTCCGTTCGGCTTCTTTTTTATGTACTATTTATTGCCGCTCTCTCCCTCGGCTCTCGAGCGTTATCGTCTGTTTAAAGACTCCATTTGACTTTCTGTTTTTCTTTTTGTCTTTCATTCGGCGTGTATGTATATACCCCTCGCTTTCGCTAGACGCAGCACGTCGTGCTGCCGCCGTGCCGTACGTGTTTCATTCCGGCTTCCTTTCTGCGACGCGCCAGCCACGATTTCTCCGAGTCCCAACGAGAGTTTTGTTCCGCTTCGGCCGTCCCGGTTCATGCGGCGGGACAGCTCCTCCCCATCTTTGGACCGTCGCTTCTTCGGATCTTGCATCGAAGGCCTGCGATCCGAAGACATGGGCCGACTTCGTGCCGAGGAACAGCGATCCATCGTCAGCTTCTGGCTCGCACCCCGAAGATGTTGTTGGCTCACCGGAATCCCTCCGTGTTTGCTCTGAACCTGTCGTCTGCTTCGGGCGAGAGCAAAAAGCGGCCTGCCCGCGATAAGATATTCGTACCTCGTGGGGATAACGGTGTTTCCCGCGCGCGCGCAAAGTGGTCTCATCCTTCGAGTGCTTCGATCGCCCTGCGTGTAGGTGGCCGGTCAATATACTCGCGCGGAGACCTGGTCGAGCGACGTGCGAGACCGAGGCCTGCCCGACGCCCCCTCCTCGAAGATTGTGAGTTCTCCGTCGTCGTCATCATCATCATCATCTGGCGCTGCAAGTGACGTCATCCGCCTCTTCCTTCCCGATTGTTGACTCCTTCGGCGGGCATTCCCGGGAATCGACCGACTCGGGCCTTGCTGCTGGGAATCCGCGTCTCGCATCCTCCTCCGCGCTCCGGTTCCAAGCTCCGGGGGTTACGACGTGCATCGTCGCCCTTCGATTGGCCCCCGTGCGACGTGACGTCGCGGTTTCCGAAGATGACCAAGTTTCGCGCTACTCACGCGCGGCGGTCGGTTCGTGTCGTCTCGAAGTGCTTCGCGTCGAGAATGTTGCCGCGCGTGTAGCGAAACGGCGCGGGGAGTGACGCTGGAGGACCGTGTTTGTGTTGTGTTGTGTTGGTGGTGCCCGTGTGGTGTGGTTCCGATGGAGAAGTTTTTCTGCGAGCGCTGGGCCGTTCGTACACGTACTGCTGCGCCGACACGGCCCCGCCGACGGCACCGGGATCCGTTTCCGGTGGTGGGAGACGTGGATCGTCCACTTCCGGTCAGGGGGCGTGACCGGCGGTGGGCGTCGCTTTGCGGAGGCTACCGCGGCGATTTTGAGGCACAAGACCTCGAAGGACCAGCGCAAGTCGACGAGGAAACGCCGTAAGTAAGGTTTAAGAAAAACAAGAATGCCGAAGTGTTAGACAAAACAACCATGTCCACAGAATCAACGGAAGTGTATTCGAGTGGCTCGAAAAAGATAGTGACCACTTAGCGCATCGCGAGTCGATAAAAGCTGATAATCTGGATTCACGTGGAATAAAAAAAAAAAAAGAAGTGAGGAGGGGGTCAAAAGTCACCGGTGTTTCGCAATGAGAGATGATGGAGAGGACTCGAAAGCGCATACAAATACTGACGCTGAAAGAATAAAACGGACATTTGGGACGGATGACCAATCTTTCACATATTCTTTCATCGTGAGTAATCGTTAAGCCAACACGGTCCTCAGTTTCCTTCGTGTACAAATAGTAGCGAGTTGTGAATGATGGATCCCCATCCCTTTCGTTGACCGAACGGGGTCTAGCAGTGGTCCGCTTTTATTCTACGACGGGTTGATTTTCGATATGAATTTTAGCCTTTTCGTGCTGCCAGCTGCTCCACCTGAATAGATAAGCCGTTTCGGTGCCCTCGTGATTTCTCCGCTTTTACGTTGCGTTCAAACCACGCAGCGGTATACGGCTTGCGGCGAATCGTGCATTTGTTGGAGCTTTTCTCGTGACACGCTCTATTGCGAACTGTTCCTGTACCCGTTGTTAAGAATGGAACCTTCGGCGACCTTCTTCCGAGTTTCAACGCGGCGGAAACGAGTCATGATCTGTCCGGGAACGTCGCCTGCTGGACGGGGCCTACGCGAAACGAGTCTCGAGGAGTACGGAACCGGCGCCTACGTGTCTCGCGCCTGAGGAGACAGGTCTCAACTCGCCCGTGACGTCAACGGGACGTGTGTGCGTGCGTGCGGCTTGGTGCGCTCCGAAAGGGGAGAGAGGCCGGGCCTAACTGCGGAGACAGGTCTCAACGAGTCTGTGACGTCAACGGGACGTGTGCGTGCGTGGGGCTTGGCGCGCTCAGGAAAGGGAGAGGCATGACCTAATTGCGGAGGACCATGGCTACGACGCACTTCTGGCTACGACGCGGCGGACTTTGCTACGACGCACTTGACGGCGGGGTTGCTGCTGCGCACCTGCTGCCCTGGCGGGGAGTGAGGGAGAAAACGGACCCTATATAAGACGGAGCGCGAGGCTGCTCAGGAGTTCTCTCGGATTTGACGACTGTATCGCAACCATGTAATTAAACCGTTCGTTACGTTACCAATTCTCCCACCTCCACTGGACCCCTGGGTTCTTCACTTCGGGAATGGTCGTCGTCACGAGCCAGGAAGCTCCCGGACGTGCGGCTCAAACCCCGCCTCTAACACCGTACATGCGCATTTTCTTTCTTTTTTGCTTCTTCCTGTTCGCTTTGAATCCAGCGTGTGCCCGTACTGCGCGTTTCGCTTCGGTGCCATCGCAGTTGCGCGCGGCGATGTCTGCCGTGTCTCCTTTATTAGATTAGTTGGCTTGTAGTCTGTATATAAGAACAGGATTCGTTATTTACGGACCCCGTACTTATATACTAGCTTTTTGCTCGTGAGCGCTGCCGACGGCTGTTCGTCATACCTTGGCACACGGCGAAGGCCACGGCCCCGGTGAGCCAATCGGCGCGTCGTAGCGAAACACGTGACAACGCATTGTCGGAGTGCTCTCCCCTGCTAAAAGTTGTCACTTCGTTCGAACCGTCACTCTCATTGGCGTTATGGGGCCGCAGCGTTCGTTAAAGGGACACTCAACCATTACTGTATTTTTTTTAAACGCCTGGATAGGACGCGCCTGTTACAACAAAATAAACTTTCCCCCAAAAAATGTTTAATAAAATACCCGCACCTTTACGCGTCAAAAATGTTTTAAAAAAATTCAGCAATCTTTTTTAATGGTAGGTGAATTCAAGTTGTGTTTAGTTGCGCCGGAACATTTCGTATAATTAAAGGAGCGGTGCAACGATATTGAATTGGAATGTTTTTCACTTTACACGAGCTTACTGGCACTAGTGGGACTCAAGGATACTCGCACGCAACGCCACTGGCCAAGAAACTCCTTTGTTGCGGTGTAATTTCAAGGACAAAAGCGATCATTTTCATTCAATCTCTCTTTGCAAAATTTGATGACGTAACGTGGGGACCGCAGTACACCCATATGACGATATTTGATTGTGGTTCATAGATTGGACCCGAGCATTGCGTGGGCGCTCGATTTGGGCTCGTGATAATGACTAGCTCGAGCAGCATTCGGGTAGTCGCCCGTGTCCAATCGCTGCAACGACGACAATAGCCGAGCCATAACAATGTCTGGAACTCAGCGCGTGTCCTGTGCTTTGCCAACCCCAGCGCGTGGCTATGATTAACATTGGCGGCATATAATCGGCTCCAGATCACGTGGCCGCTTGTTCTGGTTGCGAGTTGAGGGGGTGAACGCTGCTCGTTTTTTTTTTAATTTTTTCTTGGACTTCTATTGCATGGGGTGAAAAACGAACGCGTGTTTCATAGGTCATCGACGTCAGGGATCCGTTCTAAGCCGTATTTGCGCAAAGTACAAAAATTGTTGCTTCGCCCCTTTAAGGAGTCGCAAGGTGTATAGGCAGAGTTCGTGTAAATAAAGTTCGCCGTTTTCGGCTTTTTCTTTTTATTATTCGATGCATTTTTTTGTTGTTGATATTGGTAGTTATATTTACCTAAAATGCAGAGCCCTACATGAAGGCCACTCCGAGTCGCCCCTTTCACCTATGCAGACGTCGTTCATAGATGACCTTACTTTTTGGTGGGAAAACATCTCGGTCCACGACATGAGAGTAAGTTCATGGAGTCGATGTAACTTAAACATGAGGCGAAACTCAATTCAGCCGTATTTAGCGGTGCATCAGATAAAATGCCTTCTCGTCAGCTCAATCGAACTTGTTTCGGTCTTGGTGACGGGTCTCGTGTATCTTGAATCGGAAGTCGGTTTCTCTTGATGTGGACACAACTGAGGCCGCGGCATGAGGGTAAATCCATGGAACTGACGTGACGAAAATATCAAACGCAAGTACTATAGTCATCGCGTGCAAAGTGTGTACCGGTGCGTACGGACATCATGCTTTTTTGTCCCGGTGGAGCACACCCGGTAATTTCGCACTTTCGTCCTATTTCCATAAGCTTTCCGTTAACGAGCTAATTTTAAAATTCAAGCAATAATCGATTCGTCTATTTAGTAAACAATAAATAAAAAAAAAAATTGATTGGCAATTGTATTGCATACGTGAAATTTAGTGATAGTCTGAGTTTCCAGACACCTACGTTCACGGCGCTCTTTATCAGATAGGTTAACGCTTACCATGTGTACACTGGATGGTTGTTCCTAGAATGAAGCGATAGTACCGCTAATCGGCTGATAAACCTGGCGATCCTCCAGAGTCTTCATGCATTCTCTCGAGCTCACTTTTCTCAGTTCGCACAGGTGGTCGAGCTCCCCTTCGCCTACCTCACTCCTCCTCCTACCCCTTGGGTCACATGACCTCTCCGTTAACCAATCAGCGTTGAGTCCTCGCTCCTCCTCTCCCACACGTCAACGATTCAGAGTTCAGCCTCGCGGACACGCTTTTATCTGGGCTTTACGAAAGGCCGAACACATAGCCAAGGAACGTTTCACGTTAAAAAATGTAAAACTTAAAAAAAAAAGATGCAGTCACGTCTAAAGTAGGAATTTTTTTTTTTATTTGGAAACGCCCACAGATGAAGCGGCCAAGGCTTGTTCACTAACATTTGTCCAGGTTACATAAATAGCGTGCGTGCGTGCGTGCGTGCGTGCGTGCGTGCGCGCGTGCGCGCGCGCGCGCGTGTGTGTGTGTGTGTGTGTGTGTGTGTGTGTGTGTGTGTGTGTGTGTGTGTTTTTTACTCGCTAGAGAACGTGCACGATTGTTGATTTTAAACTTTTGCGATTGCAAGACGATCCATCAAAGCAACGTCGCAGCAGCGTAGACGACAAAGATGCTGGATTGGCTGACGATCCTTGTACCAGCGAACGGTCGAATGAGAGATCGAAGGCGCATGAGTGGCAGTATGTGTTCGGGCATCCATCTCAACGGTTCTGTCCATGCTTTGTGAGGTGGAAACAATGCGATCTTCGCACTCCACTGGCGAGTACAGCAAAGTTATACTGAGAAGCGGAGTTACTTTAGTGGTAGAAGAATCTGGAGTTGGGCAAGTTGGTACATCTTAGATTCGAAGAGCGCCAGAAAACAAGGACAACAGAAGGAATAGACGAAACGATGCGCTTAGTGGCAGCCGAATTGGTCATTTTCACCGCCTGCATGGCCTTTTCACTTTTCACTCGCAGAAAGCGGCGAGTCGTCGTAGTGCGTTGCGAGGGTCCCAGCAAACGAACGCCTGGACGTCAGGAGCAGTGCCTCGAGGTCCGTGTTGTTCTGACACGCAGAAATACAATTTCTTCCTTTAATCTTTTTCTCAGGAAACGCACACACGAAGTTTGAGTACGATAAATGCACCATCTGAAGATATACCCTGTGTGTGGAACGTTTATGTTGCAGTTGGCTTCTTGACTTATTTTACGTTTTCTTTAACGCCTGAACATGTGCCGACGTTAAAAATACTCTGTATGTTAACTACTTAGTAGTAGTTTCCGACGAGTGTTCCAATTCTCATACAGTCTCAGAAATAGGCGGTGTATAGTATTTACACCCTTTGTTCCATAGAATACAGCCTAAAAATTTAGTTCGGCGTACAGTTCACTGACGTCTAACCGAGGGGTACCAACTTTCACGAGTGGCGTGATGGCCGAGTGGTACAACTATAAAATAGCTAATGTACGTGTGTTACTGTCTCCAAAAAAGTTAATCGGGGTTTTCTTGGCCCTGCAGCAAAACCTGTTTTTTTTGTTGTTGTTGTTTGTTGTTGTAGTTTTTGATACGTACTTCAGCTGTTTACTAAGTTATATTGCACCGTTATCAAGTCCCTCGTAAAAGTTAGTCGTTAGTTCGACGGTGCTCAGTACGTCGAACTTTTTAAGTTTTTGGCTGTATTATATGGGGAGGTGTAAGACTCAAAGGGGGGGGGGGTCTTACACCAACCCCCCCCCCTCCCCTTTTTTTAGAGTGTGGGCGTTGTGTTGTCTTTTTCCACGTTTCTTCGCATGGAATAGGGACAAGTCAGTAAAGCACGTCATTTCCATTTTTTTTGGGTTTCTTTTCCTTATAAATAAAAATAAATGTTTTTACTAAATAACGTATCTCACTTTTTATTGTCACATTTATATAGCACTTCCTAATTACCTCTTGACGTAAGTTCGGAAAAAAAAATCCTTCTGGTCTCTTTTTATTTCTGACATGTGGCATTTGGTAGTGTGCCAAACAAATCAATAAACGAATTGAAATGTCTTCATTCGGACGTACTGTCCGCATTGGTGGAGGGAGCCATTCAAACCCCGATACTTCTGTCTCCAAATGTGAAGTATGTTATGTGCCATAGCCTCCTCTATACAGTATAGAGGAGGCTATGGTTATAGACTGTAATTCCTCGCGATTTCTATCAGTCTCCATATTCAATCGAATAAATAATAAGCTAAAAATCACCGATTAGTCGGTTAAAAATTTCTAGTCGGTGCACAGCCCTTTGAGCAAGAAGCATTTTTACTGTTTTGTCAGGACCCCTGAGGTTTCGAACTTTTTGTTTCTTTACTTCATTTCAAATAATGTTTTTTTCTTCTTTTCTTCAATTCGCGTTAAACATCTTGTGAGCGCGATGCCTGCAAAAGCTCGTGCATGATGCTATCCAAACATTACAGTTTTATTTTCTGACGATGGGCGCACGCGCATTTAAATAGGAGAACGTTTCTTAGCCCCCTAGAAAAATTGCGGCCGTTACATCAAGACCCAGGTGCGGGAGAATGAGGTATACCGGTATCCTCTCCTTATCGTGCGCATGCGCGGGTCACAAGACGAGGCGCTCGCTGGATGGGCCGCAGTTTTACGAGGCCTCGCTCGGACCGAGCAGAAGGTATCTGAGCAGAAGCGATGTCGTGCCGAGTTGGACCGCATGCGCTCGACGTGCCAACGGGACGCTGGAAAAGAGACTTAGAGATCGACGTTCGGCTGGGGATAGAGAAGTAAGCCTGCACAAGACGAGTAGAGGCTGGAATACACGATGCAAAAAATATGGACCCAGAATCGACGGAAATTGGACCACCCGAAAGCCGTTGCACGCGACTTTCGCAAGACGAGACTGTTTTTTTTGTTTTTTTTCCCCGCGCCGAAATTGCGATGTTTTTTTATTTCTGCGAGGTTTTCTGTCGACGAATCGTCAAAAAACCAAAACATCGTAAAAAAAAAAAAAGAAGAAATAAGAATAATAATTTGGCGTTTTAGATTTTCAGAATCGTCTCCGATTCTCGCAAGAGGGAGGAGCCTATAGCTGCCGTTCGAATTTCGTTTGCGGTTTCCGCGGTACGTTCGGTCGTGTTTCGCATCATGTGCATTTTGAGGTACGCTATAGCAGACTTGTACACGTTACCGAAAAATAGTAAGGAATTACATTTACAATTACTCAAGGCTAAATTGTAATTTATTACAATTACAATTACCCTCCCATAAAAGTAAGTGACCGTTACCCCCAAAAGTAATCCGTTACTTTCGTGGCGTTACTTTCAACAATATTTTCCTCAATTAAGAAACAAGGGGAAGAAGGTTATTCAAGTTCTTATTGTTGCCACCTGTTCCATTTATTGACCTTAAGTATTTTGAGCAACACCTGACTCTCGAAAGTCTCGTCAGACATTTTGCGTTATTTCTTACTCAATATGTCGACTGCTACGCTGAACACCATTTGAACTGAGGCACTGGATGGGAGTGCCATGTTGTGCCTCACGAATGTTTTATGCTCTGCATTGAGCTTTTTGCGAAGCAATGGAAGTCTATTTACCTGAAGATGACAAAGCCGTCTGCAGCCGTTGCCTGATATTCGAGAGTTTCAGTAGAGTTGGTAACAGTAAGGTGATAATTAAATAACAAATAAGGTTTGGCTCAATATTCTTCTTCCTTTGGTTCTGAACAGGTCGAGCGTCGGTTGAGACGTTGGTGAATAAGAAAAAGTTTCCAATATTTAAAGATAAGTAATCAAGAAAAAAAAACAACAGGACACTCATAACAACAAATAATTAGAACGTTGGTTAAAACAAAGATGTAAACGCACGTTGGCCGTCTGTACCTTTCTTGATGCCGTTCACAAACGCACGGAGCACGAACCGACTGCAGTTTACTCTGGTGTTCTCCAGATAGACGTCCGCTGATGCCACGGGCAGCGAAGGGCAGAGAAAGCCGCGCTATGGCCCCACTCACGAGTTTCACTCTCTCATCAAGCCCAGAATATCAAGTCTACGCAGCCACCATCATGTTTTATTTGTAAAAATATCTGCTTGACACAAGATGCGTCCTGCTGGGGTAAAAACAGGAAGAAGAAAAAAGGAAGACTATTACCATTTTCGATGTGCTCGCAAAAAGCTGACTCACAAAAAGGGTAACTGAGATGCAGATAACCTGGCTGGAATTCACAAATAAAGTGGGCCAACCCTAGAAGTTGGACTGCAAAAAAAGTAAGTAGCTTTTAAAACAGGGTCGAATAAGGTGAAAGAAGCAGAAAAAAATACATCCTGTTTTCTAAGAGAAGATGATAAGTGTGCATCGAAGAACGAGGATGCTTGTGGCAATAACACCTTCACATATTATCACATCTCTTTTAGTGGATTTTAGGGTAGACGGAGCGTTGTCTCGTGTTGTGACATTATAAAAATGGTCCTAGTCACTATAACCGAGAAGGACATTGTTAATTCTTGTCTGTGCACTTAGCGCCTTGAGCTTCTCGAAGAGGCATACAATCACTTGGTGTCTTCCTCTCCCCGCCTTCGATCGCAAAAAAAAACAAAGACACTAAACACAAAAAAAAAACGGATATAACTTGCCCTTCCCCTTTTTTTTTTCTTTTTTTAGAAATGCTTATTTGGATTTTTTGACATTGTTGTTAGGGTCTAAAAAAAAATAGATTCAGAGGCTTGGTGCTTGGTGTTGCAAAAAAAAAAAAAAGGCTTTGCGGAACTGAAGAGTGCCAAGCCTCCCTTTGCGCTGGTCAATTCGCGTGACAGTGTCACTGCGCTCAACTTTACCAAACTGAAAACGACCTTCTCTTTAGAAGCGGGGGGGGGGGGGGACTGGTCCTGAAAAAAATGTAACGGATTACAAGGAATCCGTTACGTAAAAAATGTAAGGGAATTACTTTAAAATTACTCTAGAAAATATGTAATTATTCCGTTACTAAATTACCGATAAATGTAAGGGATTACAAGTAATTTCGTTACTTGTAACGGATTACGTACAAGTCTGCACTATAGTGACTATACAGTCTGCGCCGAAGAAACGCAGCTCCGTTTATTTAAAAATTGAAATTTACCGCTCATGGGCCTTGTTTTGCATGTCGCGTTCTAAGAGGTTCCTTCCTTTCCAGGGCGACGTCGTCGTCGCGAGTCGTGGAGGGTATACCGGAGGGCGTGAAGTCAAAGACGCGCGTGTGCGGGGACAGGTATACGTAACGAAGGGGAAGGGAGGGGGGGGGGGCGGGCGGCGGGCGGCGGGGCGAAGTGCAGTTAAGATGCATCATCCTTGCAGTTGGCGGGACTCAGTCTCGGCGTGCGTGCATCGGAAAGGCAGATCGCGCCTCGCCGTCGTCCCTTCTTTGTGGCATTAGAGTTGAAATTATGCAACGAGGCATAACTTGTTTTCCGGGATTTTTGAAGGTTGTGCGAGGCGCCGAAGGGCCGACTTTGCGCCGCGCCTTCGAGGATGACGCGGAATTACGCCAAATCACGCGAACCGCCGGTATACGCCGGGCATGAGTGCATTTCGAACCGCTGGAAGAAGAAACCTAGAATTCATGGTGCTCGCCCGCATACATATATTTTCTGTGTATTATTTATTCCGAAGTTATTTATTGCCCGAAGGCGTTACTTTAATAAAATTACAAAGGTATTTTTTTTTTAGTTGCAGATTTTTCATTATTTACAACGGGGCGCTTGTTGACGATTTCTTACACGTGAGGAGTCACATGGGACATTCTTGTTTCGTATGTCGAGTGCAAAGCTACTCCTTCGACCGGTCGCCACGCTTCATGCGAGGCACGGATGTCCCCGTGACACACGATGTAAGCGGTCGTAACGTACCGTAGGAAAGCGTCCCTCTGCCAACCGGCCTCTACTCTTCCGACAGCTTGCTTCATTGCTGGATGGCCTTGACAAAAAATGATTTCGCGCACATGTTCGTTCTGGCACGGTATTCTCTATTAAAACAACGATCGGTCCCACTGGAAACATAGTACTTATTTTTTTAAGGAAGTATTTTTTGCTAATGCCCAGTCCGCCATTAAATATTGAGAATAAAAATTTAAGTCTTAATTCGCTCCGCCGAGCTAAGTGATTCCCATTTTTTTTTCATGTCGGTACAATTATTTTTTTTTCGTCCGCATCTTTTTAGAACAAACCTCGCTGCCCCATTTTGAATTGTTTCTGGTTTTTCAACGATATATTTGTGTGCAGAAGCCCATATACAGCACATGCATATACCAGAATTGGTCTAACGCAAGCCAGATGTGCCGTTTTCTTCGAGTTGTTTCGAAACATCTTAAATTTCGCTAAAGTTCCATACCCTGCCCGCCCTCAAGACAAAGTCGTCGACTTGAGCGTTCCACGAACAGTCGCTCGACAACCTAAAATCCCAGATATTTTTACGCGTCATTCTGTTTTGATGAAGTATCGTTATTCACAATGTATTGAGTACCAATTTTCTTATTTCCCGGTAAAACTTACACGGACACACTCTTTTAGATTCAAATTCATCTTCCATTTACAACACCAGTTTTCAACACGTACCGCCAAGTCACTTTGTAATAGTTCTGCGTCTTGTTCGCTCGTACTGACTTTATACCTGGCCAACTAACTATAACACATCTCCGATTGGAATGTGCCGATTGAGGCGAGTACTTCGAGAGGTGATTAGTGGGTTGTATACACGTTTGCAAGTACGGTCTCTGGGCGCCGGCATCTTGCTTTTGGGCCAGCAAGCTCATCCGATCACGACGCCTAATCGGATCATGGCCGCGTCCGAGCGCACCGCGAGCAAGATGGCGGCGCCCGGAGGCCGTACTTGCAAACGTGTGACAGGTTAAGAGTTCGGGAGGAGGTCCCCCACCCCTTTCCACTTTAGCAGAGCGAACGCTGGAGAGGAGGCGACCTCATCTGTTGCTGTGCTAAAGAGATGGGAGGAGCTTGCCCCGAATTCTCAGCCTCTCACCGACTATAGGTAATTAATTTTCGAGTTCTAATTTTACATCCGCTACCTGACGTCCGCCGCGGTCGATAATGTGATCCCGAAGGATTCATTTCTTTATATTTCGAGTGCTTTTCTTTTTAATTATATCGGTCGTTGGTGAAACACTCGGCGTATACTAGGCTGATTCGATGGTCCCGTCTCGAAACGCTATAAGTAATCTACGCTTAGAGTGTCGCACTCCACTCCCCGGTTTTCTCGGGGGCGCCGCCATTTTGTTGCCTAGTGTAGAGCTGCCGCAATCGGTGATATGACAATTTGAAAATGCGACTTCCTTAGCTTTGGCGAAGTCGGTTTGCTCTCTCGCGGTCTGTTTCAACGTTTCTAGAAGACGGAAGAGCGTTTCCTGGTATTTCAAATAAAGCTTGAAGCAACTGGCAACAATGATTATAAATATCAAGGTGGTCGAAGTGTTGTTGCTTTGGAGCTTATACCTTCTCGCTTTCTCCTCAACAAACGTAATAAAAATAAATAAAAAAAAACACAATTTTTTTGCGGAGCGTTAGTAATTCTCCTTATGTGGAGAACTATAAGACATGTAGGTTCATTTTAGATTAGGTATATGTTATCTAATGAAGACCTACACGTTTCAAATGCCAAAAGCATAGCTCCTCTCCCCGACAACCAACTCTTGTAAGAACTACTTCACGCGGCGTATAAACAAAACGCTAAACTTTTTTTTTTTCGTTTTTTATTTTTTTGAGCTGGGTTGCCGCACGTGCGCGCGCGCATTTGCAGGGAGTTGTAACAAAATCGACGAAAGAAAAAAAGAAGAATCCCAGTGTAGGTGATTTCCGAATTTGTGGTTAACTTGTCAAAACCCCTTTTTTTTTTTTTTTGCACGCGTGCGCGAGAGATTTGTTGCTTGCACTAAAAAGAGAGAGAAGTCAGTCAATATATATAGGAACATGTAGATGTGGTGAATATAAAATGACTTCGTGTTCGCGATGTATATGTAGTTTCAAGCAGGGAATGTAGGACGATTCCGTGGTCCCTCCGTGGGCGCTGTCACGCGCATCTGATAACGGACAAACCTTCGCGTGCATGTCGCGCGTGCTCGCACGCATCTCGGTCAGAGCGGATCACCGTTTGGGGATGGCATGCAATCACGCGTCCTGCCGGTCGGCGTTTACCTGCGGATTTGTTTCCTGGATAGGCGGGGGAAGCCGAGGCCATCTTAGAATGCAGTTACATTGAGACCGGCCTCTGATTTCGCCTGTGGATGCCGGGGTCCTTACATACAAACTATTTTAACACGAGATGTTTTTTTTTTGTCAGTTGAATTTTTAGATTGTCTCGATGAACCGTCGCGTCAATTCCCTAGCTAAATTTGACAGGAAATGATCTCGCGCTACGTCTATTTCCACGCTAAATTTAGCGGGAAAATACACGTTACGGGGCTACGTCATGTGACCCAAGTCACTTGGCATCACTTCCTGCCATGTGGTAGTTGTGCTCAACACATTTTGTATTCCCTGATCTTCGTCATCATGATCAGGTACCTGCAACTTTTTTAATCAACCCAACAGAAAAAAAAAATGCGTTGTTTTTTTTTTTTGGAGCCGATATGTGTGTGATGCCACCCCTTTCCATTTTAGCGGAGTGAACGGTGGAGAGGAGGTCGCCTCCTCTCCCGTGTCCGCTCTACTAAAGTGGAAAGAGGTGGGAGGCGCTTCCACTTCGTTCTTGACCTGTCACCGACTATAGCTAGCTAACAAAAAAAAAGTTCAATTTTTATATGTTAATTTTTTGGGGGCAGAATGCAGCTAGAGATTTTCCGGACAAAGAGCGGCGCTTTCGGAGCCGATAGAGGGCATTGACGTCACAGGTGCTCTTTGTCCGTTTAGTTTCGGTTTGTAGCCGCGTACTAGGGTGACATTTCTCGCCCCGTAGCGCCCGCAATGGGTTTTTTAATCAAAATTTTACGGTGCGGCTATACTGTGGTCGAGTGTCAAATCTTTAACTACGCTACGCCTGCCCCCCCCCCCTTTCCCCAATGACCATTTAAAGTGAACTACATCTTGTTGGTTAATTAACTGTCTAATTCACCTATTTTACTCTTTCTTTCTACTGGCCGCCTTGGCTACCAACTTGGTCGCAGGGCTAAAAGAACCTAAACGTAAGCTCTCTCTCTCTTCTAAAATCTGCGTCGAAACAACCGTCTTGTGTATAAACGCTTTTGCACACGCGCCGGATTACAGCCGCCATTGCTGACCTTCTCTTGCCTTACCCAGATGCCGAGCCAGTGAAGCGGGCGTTGACGAGCCTCCGCAAAGGCCAATGCTGGGGAGAAAGACGGAGTAGAATATAAAATGGCAATAACCTGCCCTTCTCTGGTCATGATGAAGTGAAGTAAATGGAATAAGAGGAAACAAATACTGAAGGTCGCTTGTGGGGGCGCCTGTGCACGGCTGCTACAAAGCGTCTAAAGAGAGATGGAGGTACAAAATACGCGGTGTTTTAACGATTTTTGCGAGGATCTGCGCTAACCTGTAAAAAAGCACCGTACGCCCCCCCCCCCCCCCCACCCTCCCCCCAAATAAAATTTAAAAAAACGGCGTTTTTTGTTATTTGCGATTTTAACTGTCTATGGTTGCGCTACTGGTTTTCTAAAAGTGATGGTTATAGTGAGGGTCGGAGATCCGTGCTGGTACACGAGTTGCTGAGCCCGTCTAGTGGTCTGGTTTCACTGAGCGGCACAAATTTTTCCTGCTTATGCGAGGAAGCTTGGGTGGTATGTGCGCGGGTCACCTCTTTATCCTGAAAACGAAAAAATGGTGTTGAGCGCAGGCACGTAGCCAGGATTTTGTGTCGGGGAGGGGGGGGGTCTACGAAATTTACGTAAAATGGTATTAATTATGAGTAAAGCATATGGTGCTATCCAAGTCGCGACTTTCGACAATCGGCAAAACTTCCAAATTCGCCGTCAACCTTCAAACCAAATGCCCATATCCTAAAAAAAAAAAAAACTTGGTTGCAGGCAGCGTTGCGATTCGACACGCCTTTTCCGAAAACAATTGTGATGCACTCGACTGCGGTTTTTATGACCTTTTAAGTGATGTGGAACGCAAAAAAGGACCTTCTCAAAGTACATAAGCTATCATGCCGAAAGTGACGTTTACTTGGTTATGCCAAACATTAAAGAATGTGGCACCGAAGCTTTTCATAATTTATTTGATGTGATTTATATAGGCAAACGAGCTGAATGCTGTGACATAAAATTTGCATTTGATGGGAAAATCCGTGTATCTCCTACGAGCGTGCCAGAACCTTTGTCCGTTCGCACCGGTCAAGAAACATGAAGGAGACAATGTTTGCATTCAAAACTTTTTATTTAATGTCTCGATCGTTTCGTACTTAACCCTCTCGTTCTACATGAACCGAACGGAAAATCCAAACTCAACAACGCAACTCACGAAACCCGGTTAAAAACAGGACGGGAGCCAGATGCAAAACGAGACTGCAACCTGTTAAGAATGGAGCCCTCGGCAACCTTCTGGCTGTTAAGAATGGAGCCCTCGGCAACCTTCTTCTGAGTTTCAACGCTGCGGAAACGAGTCATGAATCTGTCCGGCACCGTCGCCCGCCTGTCTGTTCCTGCACGAAACGAGTCCCGACGAGTACGGGACCGTCGCCTACGTGTCTGCGCCTGCGGAGACAGGTCTCAGCGCGTCCGTGACGTCAACGGGACGTGTGTGTGTGCGTGGGGGTTGGTGCGCTCACGAAAGGGAGAGGGGCATGACCCAACTGCGGAGAACTTTGGCTACGACGCACTTCTGGCTACGACGCGGCGGACCTTGCTACGACGCACTTGACGGCGGGTTGCTGCTGCGCACTTGCTGCCCTGGCGGGGAGTGAGGGAGAAAACGATCCCTATATAAGGCGGAGCGTGAGGCTGCTCCGTGAGTTCTCTCGGATTTGACGACTGTATCGCAACCATGTAATTAAACCGTTCGTTACGTTACCAATTCTCCCACCTCCACTGGACCCCTGGGTTCTTCACTTCGGGAAATGGTCGTCGTCACGAGCCAGGAAGCTCCCGCACGTGCGGCTTAAACCCCGCCTCTAACAAACCCTACGAAGACGCGCGATATGGAGGCAGAAAAAGTGCGCCAAATTTCTCAGTTTTACGTGGTGTGCGCACTTACATTTGTTACGTTCAGTCAAGGGAGAGAGATCCAGCTCGCCTTTGTGGTAGATTCAAAATTTTAAATAAGACGCATGTCGAGATGCGAGCTCAGAACGCTCAAAAACGTCGCCACCGGGCGTGTCTCGCCAGAAAGGATGAACTGTCGAGCCAGTCCCGCACACACGCTGAATAAGACATTTCCACCGCCAACATAGGACCGAAACTATCCGTCAAAGCGCCAACACGACACCGACGACACCATCAGAAACTAAACTGAACGAAACCACAAAACGGATACCACTGCGATGGCTGCTGCATTGAAGGAGGACGTCGAAATAATAAGGCCTCTATTCTCACGTTTTACTGAAGTGACGTCACAGAAGTCGAAATAATTATTTAGATATTTTGACGGCGGACGTCGAAATAGTACCTGCCTTCCGAAATCACTGTTCTCGAGCCATAATCGAAACCAGTTCCCGTTGAGAAGGAGATTCGGGGAACCTTCACTGAAGCGCTTACCTTTACAGTTGCAAAAAAGCAAGCAACGTGATAAAAAAAGAAGTGTTTGACGACGGTGTACGGAAGTCATTGGCGACGCCCGGCCTGGCGTCAACGCTGTGCTCAGGGAGTTGTCTTTCGATTCGTGTTACACCAGTCTGTCGAGAGAGTAAAGGGGAGAACGCACCCGCGACAAAAGGAACTGCGTGCGGAATCGGCCGGCGTGCGGAGGTGTGTACTCATTCCTCCTGCGTAAACGTTCGGGCACAGCTTGGTTGTATCAGCTGTGCTTGTCCCCCCCCCCCCCCCCCCATCTTCCCTCCCCTCCCGGTTTGATGTCCGATAGGGGACTCGGTCGAGACAACTCTGGGATTCCTTTCTTTAGTTCTATGCCAAAACATTAGCCATTGTTTTCCTAGTTCTACATTCACTATGGTAATGCGGCCGACAGCCATAGTGACGTGCGCATTCCTCTGTATACCGACATGTCCCCCAGACGGCATTCTCGCGCTTTGCCTTCGATCAGCGGAGCGCTGCGCTGCGATGACGTGTCGGGAGAGGAGGACGCAGAGAAGACCACGCACAAGCCTGCGCCGCCTGCACTGGACCAGCGGCCGGGACAGACGCGGAGATCGCGTCTTCATCGATATTCGAAATTTGGCCATGTAACTACAATTTAATAAAGTAAATCTTTTAGTGGAACACGTAGTCACTTCATTGGTGACTTCTGCAACACCAAATCTTTAGGCAGTGTTTCTCTGGCTTTTACCAAAAACTTTAGCCATCCTTTCTCGATTGTACAGTTACGCTATAACTTCATCGTTCGCTACCCTCCGCAACGAAACGCTAGAATCGCTAACCTCAATTGGTGCGGTTTCTGTCGCACTAGATGTAATGTCATCACTACCGTATCCTTATCACCCGCCCGTGGCTTCGAACCATGGACTCCTGATCAGCGTCGCAAATTGTTTTGCCCGATTGCGTCGCGTTTCGGACGGAATGCACATCGCGCGGTCGTATTGATGGCTTTGTCGCTTTTCCCTCGAAGGCGAGCGAGTAACTGCACCCTGTACTCAAGATGACCCGTATCGATACGTCGTCCGGTTGCTTGGTCATTCCGCGGCGTGCTCGGTTTCACCTTACGATGTACGGACGAGGACACTGCGAGCGATCGAAGCCAATCCAACACCGTGCGAATGTCACGTGACCTATAGGAGGGACGCAGCGACGCGCGAGGCAACCGTCATCACGGATAACGTTACGAACAAGATGCGCATTCTGTCTCGATAAACCAAAGCGTCATCATTCAGCCCGACTCGCAGAACGAGCTGTAGCTCGCGGTCCGACATGACGAAGACAAGCCCGTAGCTGTCAGTTACGGAGGCTGGTCCGAAGCGTGTCCATAGTCCCGCAATATCCGTGGCGAAGACATTTGAGCACGAACTTTAGGTCTCGTCGACCTGAATCCGGCCAGTCGTTACTGCTGGCTGGTTGCCACATATGTCACTCAAGCCGTAGCAGGACTTTGTCCCGCGATTCCTCGTAAACGCCGTAGTATCAAGCGAACACAAAACAAGCTGGCGGAGACTGCGGTGACGATCAAGGAACCACAGGAAGGACCACGAAGAACCAGGCACACACAGCACACGAGCAAGCGAGCGGCAGCAGTGTGGGAGGCCTGGCCAGCTCAACGCTCGTCCGACCGGCGTCGTCTTGCTCGCGCGTCCATGCAGTGATGATAGATCCCTCGGATTCCCTGCCTCGTTCGTCATAGTCTCAGTGGTTCACTGTTGTCGCCGGTCAGCAGCTCACACACAACGTAAATTTACTCAGAATCGGAGCCCGTACGAGGAAGAAAACGTCGCAGCGGACCGGTTCATTCGGAAAAAGTGTGTAGGATCTGCGGGATTGCACCGATTGCACGTGTAGTCCCGCGGTTACGGGGATAATCATAAATAAAAAAATTCGTACTTTCAACCTTGATAGCGCGTTGTATATTATGTTTATATTATATATATAATAAATTGTACAATACTGCGCTTTTAAAACATATATTAATGTCAGATAAACGCTCCCGAACACCCCGCGTCGTCGCGTTTTTCTCTACGTCGATGCGGTCGGTGCCACAACATGTTTCGCACGCAGTTGCGCCATGGACTTCCTTCCTGCCATTGTGACGTAACCACTGGAGCGCTCTGGCCTTCTCTTCTAGGAGGTGTTGGACAGACGCGGACATCGCGAGTGGAACACGTAGTCACTTCATTGGTGACTTCTGCAACACCAAATCTTTAGGCAGCGTGTTTCTCTGGCTTTTACCAAAACTTTAGCCATCCTTTCTCGATTGTACAGTTACGCTATAACTTCATCGTTCGCTACCCGCAAGAAACGAACGTAACCCAATTGGTGCGGTTTTCGTCGCACTAGATGTAATGTCATCACTACCGTACCTTATCACACCCGCCCGTGGCTTCGAGACCATGAATCTCTGATCGGCGTCGCAAATTGTTTTGCCCGATTGCGTCGCGTTTCGGACGGAATGCACATCGCGCGGTCGTATTGATGGCTTGTCGCTTTTCCCTCGAAGGCGAGCGAGTAATTGCACTCCTGTACTCAAGATGACCCGTATCGATACGTCGTCCGGTTGCTTGGTCATTCCGCGGCGTGCTCGGTTTCACCTTACGATGTACGGACGAGGACACTGCGAGCGATCGAAGCCAATCCAACACCGTGCGAGTGTCACGTGACCTATAGGAGGGACGCAGCGACGCGCGAGGCACGTCATCACGTGATATGTTCGAAGCGGTGCGATTGGCTGGCTCGTAAATAGCGTCTCCTTCGCTCCATCGCAAAACGAGTGTAGCCGCGGTGACTGGAAGACAAGGCTGCGTGCTGTCAGTATACGGAGGAGGCCCGAAGCGCGTCATTCCTGACCTATACAAGACAGGGCACGGACTACGTCTCGCTCGACCTGAATCCGGAGTCGTATTGTATGATTTATATAGTCATTAAGCCGGCCTCTTGTCCCGGTTCTTCTGGACGCGGTAAACACACCAGTCGGAGGAGACGCGTTCCAGGCACCACAAGCACCACAAGCACAAGGCACCACAAGCACAAACAAGCACCTTTGCTTGTGGTGCCTGGAAGGCGCCTCCTCCGACTGGCGTGTTTACCGCGTCCAGAAGAGTAGTCCCTGGATTTCCGCCTCGTTACGCCATAGTAGTGTCACCGCTGTCGCCGGTCGCGATCCTGGCGGCGTCCCAGCAGCGGTGGTGTATGTGGCAGACGGCTGTTCTGCTCCAGGTCGCTCTTCAGCTTAACAGTGCGCGGAAGCTTATGCAGCCAGGAGGTGCGACGCCGTGACGACAGCGACACTGGCGCTCTTTTGTACTTTTCGCCAGTATTTCTACGATCCGACCGCCAGGATCGCGACATCCGACAGCGTGACACTCGGGTTTGTTGGACGTCATTTGTTGCCACTTCGGGACCACTTTGGATGTATGGGCAGCAGTGAACGTTCAGCACACCAGTCGGAGACGCGCTCCAGGCACCATGCATGTGACAGGAACGTCAAAACCGAAAAATAGAAGCGAAAAAAATAAAAGGAAGTCTTTCAGGGTCACCGTGTGTGCGGCATGCTATACATGTCAAAGGGACGCGTCTGCACGCTGCCAATGGACGCTGAAAATGTCAAGCAAACTTGTTTCCAATTTTAGTAACTATAATATTTGGCTTCGAAGCTTTGCACGCCTTATCACTCTACCGTTCTCGTGTACCTTCCGGGCGAGTCTCATCTCTGTACGAGGCATAGAAACAAAAAAAATAAAGTTTCTTGTCAAACATGGTCGCGTCAAGCTTCCGTTTGCAACGTGGCTCGGTGGATCTGCTTATCGAAGGGGCTTCTGCCGACGGACGGGGCGCCGGATGAAGGCGTTTCGCTCTCGGGCGTGTGCGCGAGGGCCTTATCACCTCCTGCGGGATCGGTGTTGTTCCCCGTCGCCCCGCTGCCGCCTCGCAGTAATAGCGCGACCGGAAAGTTAATTTTAGAGTGGGGCTTTCCTCCCTGTATTCGCTGTATCCTTATCAGCCGTGTTGTTTTGTTTGGCTTCTAGTCGCGCTACGCCATGTTTATTTCGTATTCTGGGTATACAGTTACATTCTTGTGACCGTTACTTGGAAAATGTAACAATTACGTATTATTCGTGTGATTCTATTCAATTGACGTGCACTTTTTTTGGCCTTAAATATTACAAGTTACCTTTATTAAGTTCCTTCGTGACAAAAAAAAAATCTAATATGAAGACTCTTTTTGTGACGTTAGAAATGTCTTTCCTCCGTTACTTTGTCTAAATATTCTCAAGACACATAGTAAAACATATTTGGTATAAAACATGTATCGCACTACCTTTTTCTTTATTTTCCCCATCGCCAACTTTATGCGGTTGTTGTAACAAAAACCTATGTATTTTTCTCATTAGGTGTGTGCCGACAGATTCCCAGTTGGCGGCTTCGAATCCCGACCGAGTTGCCCGCAATCAGACGGAGGTTTATTGCGGAGAAGGCGCCTTGTAGCCAGGATTCCATTTGCACGTAAAAAGATCCCCGTTTCGGTCCTAATTAATCCTCAGTCCTCCGCTGGGGCGTGCCAGATGCCCTTCGTTGCTTTGGCGCGGAGCCTAAGGCAATGGATTACTAGTAATCCGTTACTTAAAACAGATTCCTCCCGAGGCTATTTTTCTCGATCCATTGAGCGGGAAGTGGGCGAGCGTGTTTGGGGTTCCGTCCTGCGGGTCGTGCCCGTGACCTTTCTCTGATATCACACGCGAATGAGGCGGTCTCATCAGCTCTGCTTTCTCCTGCTTCGATCACGCTGCACGGGTCGGCTCGCTGATCGATGCGGTATGCGGAGCGCAGGTTTGTCTGCTTTTTGCAGGGGTTGTGGTGTCAAAACGCCGAGCTCTTAACTAATAAAAAGAAAAAGCATTGAGCATTGAGGTCTACCCACTATCCTTGCGAGGAAATTCAATCGAAGTGTCTAGCGTTACGTCCGACGTAACCCAAGTTACGTCCAAATCTCCGCCTTCCCTAGGTTGACGGGGGAGAGAGAGGAGGGCGGGCGGGGGGGGGGAGGGTTACGTACGCGTTTCCAGTGCTCCGTCCGGACGTAACGCTAGCCACAGCGTTCAATCAAAGCCAATCAGAGCTCGGCGTCGTTCTGACGTCACCGCCACTTCTGTGCTTGAAGCAGACGACTTTCTCTTCGCGTAGGCCTGCAATGAGCATGGTCGCCGCTCGTCTCTTTGTTTACCAATTAACCTTACGGGCGGAGGCGCTGGCAGCTTCCGCTCAACCCAGATGGTAAAAATAGCTATTGCTAATTTCATTCTCTGGGAAGAGGAACACGAAAGTAATCAAGTTATTTCCGCGGTGACTAAATAGCAAATTAAATTAGTGTAGAAGTAGTAAAGAAAAAAAAAAGCGGTGATTGCGTGTGGTACAAGTGTGCACAAAACGACCGAATGTCCCCGCTACTTGTACCTTGTTTCGTGGAGCGAAGCAAAAGCTGCCAGGGCGACTAGAAATATACGCTACTCGAAATAGGCCAATTGTAGAAGCTCCGGCGGTCCCGTTATTCTGTCTGTGCTTTCATTTCCATATATCGGGTCGAGGCACGTGACGGTCCTCACAACGACGGGCAGCGAGGTGAAGGTTAAAAGAAGCCCACTTTTGCGGTCGACGAAGGTCCGTTGGCAGGAGACTCGACAAGGGGAAGGAAACGCGGCTGCCAGTGCCTCGTCGTTCCCTTTCCCTGTTTGCCTTTCTTGCTTCCATTATTATTATTATTTTAAATCTCTTTCCTCCTTCGCAGTTCCTCCTTCCTCCCTGGTGGCCTCCCGAAAGTTGGATGAACGCGGGGAAGCCTCCTTGTTCGTGTCTCGTCTCTGTTGTCCTTATTTAGGGTCACTGCCTGGTAAACGAAACCGACGAACGAAGAAACTTAGATTAGCAGACTTTTTTTTTGTATCAAGCACCTGTATTCGGAAAATCACTAGATTCCAGGAAAATATACACTAGAGTTCGTATAACAAGTAGTAGTTCGTTTCTTATTGCGGGAGACTGTTTAAATCGAGACGTTTTATAAACGAGCACTACGCACACAGGAGCTTTCCTACGCCCAAAGCACAACCCCTACGCCCTCTTCCTGAAAAAAGAAAAGAAATTTACCCGAATGGAGCGATGTTGGCGAGGTCCCTGACGTCATTCTCTTCTAGCCCCGCGTCGCGAAAGCACAAATCACGAAAACACGAAGCAAGCACAAACTCTATTTTTTTTTATTAGACTTAGCTGGTTTTTGAGAGTGATCCTGTCATGCAAGGTAGATTAATATAAAGGTTACGACGAATTCAACGTTACAACATGCCCTCTAAGACAGATGTCGGACGGAGCGCACTTGAGACTGCTCGCGCGTGCACGCATCATGTGCGGAGGGCACCTGCCACGTTTCCCCGCTCATGTTGTTTCAAGTGAAATGAGCCTCGGCACGTGGCCTCGGCTGCTGACATCACAGCAGGAGCTGATCGCACACCTAGCATTACGCCAGTAACCTTTTTTCTTTGGCGGGTTTGTCTTTTTGGGACAGGGGTATAGGGAGAGCGTGTAGGGGCCTGTAAACCTTCCTTTCGTGGAAATTAATCGATCGTGGCAGCGAAATACGCCCCGTCGTACTGTTTCGGTTTTGGGCACTTCGTCCCAGCTGGCGGAGAATATGTTTCCGCTAGAATTGTTTTCTTGCTGCTGGCTGAAAAAATGTACGAAGGGAAGCTCGCACATTAGAGCGGCCACCAATGGCGCTTCACCGGCCCGCTTATAATCTCTGTGTCGTTTCGAACAACGGATACATGAATACTTTTAGAGCGGAGTAATTGAAACTCGTACGATAGCGCTTTTTTCTTTTTTTTTTTTTTGGTTAACGGGCAGATGTTGAAGCTTTCTGAGCGATGTACACGTCGCGGCATTGCTAGCACGACGCGACTTCTGAGCTTCTCGCAGTTTACTTTGAGAGGGCTGGCGGGCACCAAAACTTAACATTTAGGTATACGTACACCGACACTAAGCACTCTACCACTAATAGTTTTGATGACAGCCCTTCAAGACTGGTATAAATACGGAGAAAACCAGCGATGGCTTTTTCGCGCTAACAGTGCCGCAAAATGTATACGTCCCTCCGTGTTTGTTTTTTTTTTCTTTTTAAGCGACGGGTAGCGCTGTTTCAACCGCGCTAGCCCGGATGGGTATAAAGCGAAATATGAAGCGTCTAATTTGAATTGATTGTTACAATCCTTCGCTGCACTTGCGCTGTTCCCACAACCGAACAAATGGCAAAAAAAAAACAAAAAAACATATATTTTTACAAAAATGCTTTAGTCAGTTGGTAAAAAAAAAGGAGCAGTTCTATTAATAAAATAAAATTCGATCGCGACGAATTAAAATTCTGGAGCGGTGTGCACGGTGGTTGCGTCTTTTATTCGTCTCCCCTCCGGCCGCCCGACAGGTGTTCAACGATTTCCTTCTTTTTTCTATGTACCTATATTGCGTCGTTTTTGTGTCTTTCTTTTTTCTTTGAGGACTCGCGCCGACGAGTGCGACGTAGCTCACGAATGGAACAAGGGATCATTCGCCTCTCTTGCCCTTCTCTCTCAGTACCACGTGACCTGCCCCCTCTCCCCCAGGTATAAGGGGCCGGCCGGCCTAGTGGAGGACAGGCAATGGTCTGCGTCGGGTGCGCGTGGTTGGGATGCCTCGGAGCGATCCAGATATCCGGATGGATGCCGGCGTTCATTACCTGCGCCGCCATGGCTGACTCATTAGCGGATTGATTGGGGTGATCGCGCTGGAGTATTGGAAGACCTCGTCGATCGTCCGCTCACTGTGCACCTCGTGTTCGCTACTCGATTTTATTTTCGGTTAAGTTTTGTTCCAAGGACTTTGCATGGGATCCCTTCTGCGCGAGTTTGATTCGACCGAGCATCGCGTGTGTGATATGGTGTGCTCGATTTCTGCGACTCAAGGTGTCGGCCGACCGAAGAAAAACAACAAGGATCGGGTGGCATCTCATCTTCTGGACTTCGCAAAGTGACGCCGGATCATAAGTGGATACTTAACGCGAACACGTGCGGATTGCGAAACGCGCATCTCTTCGGACGATTGTTTTTTGGCCAATTCAACAACGCTCGCCGACGGCTCGACGTTGTCTGCACTCTGACCTTCGTCGGGCGTCCAGTGACTCAGACTCGGTCCCTTGGAAACAGTCTGTGCGATCTCCAGTCTCAATTGTAGTTGCGTCTTTCCTCGTTCTTATTTTTCTTTTTCTCCGAGCGCAGCAGTTAGCGCACGAACCAACTCGGACGTACGAGAGCATCGCACACCTGTTGGAGCATGCGCGCTATCGGGATTTAGATCCCCCGAAAGAAACGTGGTCGCCACGCTCGTGTTCGTGCTTAGCCTTCGTTCTTGTTTTGCTTCGTTTCAAGAAGCAGTCAGTTTCTTTCTTCTTCTTTTTATCGAACATTCATTACCCAAGTGTAAACAGAGGAACCTTCATAATATCGCTGTGATATCCCTCAAAACCTTCCCTGGACCTTTTTTTTTTCTAAGTGTTACGTTTTTCCATTTACGTACTGAACTCGTGACACGACCCCGTCCAGCGTCGTCGCCATTGGCTATCGGCTGTGACACATCGTCGGTGGATTTGTGCCCCCTCGCGTGGCCACTACCCGCGTCCAGGCTGAAGTTCCCTTCGCTTTCGGAATGGCTGCCCTCGGGCAAGCCGAGCTCGGAGCCTGGCTCCAAGGCCCCGAAGGGCGTGCGTCGGCAGCCCGTGAGCATGCCCATGCTCACGCTGGCCTTTGCCCGACGCTCGTTCCGCGTGTCCCGGCGAATCAAGAAGATCGCCGGGGCCACGCCGTCGTCGTCGTCACACCGCTGCTACGGCAAGCACCGGGTCCTGCCCTGCGGTGAGCTCCACCCTCTCTCTCGTCCTTGTGCCCGGTGTGTGCTGGGATCTTTTTGGCGATCAGTCGTCATCATCATTGCGCGTGCGTGGGGTTTATTTGGCGTTTTGGGGCAGACGTACTTCCCGACATGTTCGTGGATCGTTCGGATACCTGCGATAACGACACCCGATGACGAAACGATGCATCGGCGAAGGTGTCGGTGGAGTATTGGGTGTCGTTATCGGAGGCATCGAAACGGTCTGCTGAAACTCCCTATCGTTTCAGGATATTGGGGAGATGATAGGGATCGTGTTGGCATGGTTACCTCTGGTGTACGTGGAGTTTGGGGCATTGTACTAACTTCCATGACACAATTCAGTCGTTTCACCGCAGACTAGGGAGTTTCGGTAGATCGTTTAGATAACTCCGTTATAGACTAACAGTCGATATATACTCCGCCATCGTCTTTGCGCATGCTTCGTATTTTTATCGGGTATCGTTATCGGATCGTAAAAACGCTCTACTAAGAGCTCTGTAATAAGCGTTATGAGGCTATAGTTTCCACTAGAGGAGTGTAACGTATATGAAAGAGTCGTTCTCACGGCAATACATCGGTTTACCGCTGCATCACGCCAAATTTAGCTGGCTTGATTCGTTCGCCGCTCAATTGTACGTTCGAAAGAGACGGTCGTTCTCGCTATCGGTGCGTCGGGTTTACCTTCAGACTACTGCCGTTCTTGGGAGTTCTCGCCCCGTCAAGCCAGCGGCGAAGGAACCAGACACTTTCTAACCGTCGAGGAATTTCCGGCTTTATACGTATTTTTTTCTTTCTTGCACTGCGCAGCATGCATGGATGAAAGCTCATGCGCGGGGGCGTTTGTCGGGCTCAATTTTCCAGGTTAATTTCCTCGAAAATCGTTGGGCCGTTATATACATTATGCACAACGGGTGGTTTAATTTCTTCCGCTTCTTAAACGCAGTTCCGTTTCCGCCCGCCGCGCGCTTGGTCGTTCGCAAACCATTACGTTTCTTTGGCGGAATCGGTCTGGTTTGTTTTTTTGTCTGCGCTTCTTTTCCGCGCCCTTGCTCTTCTCGGAGGTTAGGTCGCCACCCGCAGGAAGGAGAGAGGGGTCCAAGCGCGGGACTGCGTGCCCTCCTTTCGGCTCGAACTATATATCGTGTGCATGCCTCCACGATGACTTGTGCTGAGGGGTGTTTCTCTTTTCTTTTCTCATTTTGGTTTCTTGCTGGAACGGGTGTGCTGTATTAGGGAGTTATCCACATTAAATGGTGACTGAACCGCATCCGCAAAGCGGTTTCTTAAAGATGCAATACAAATTCACGCGCAGTTGGTGATGAAAACGAGACAATGTGAATGCACCCTTACAGCTGTTGCGTGCACGAGCAAACGGAAGCACCGTGCGTTTGCGTTAGCGTTGTGTGCTCCGCACTGCGCGTGCGCGGATCCCAAACTGCGCCTTTGGATCGGCGCATGGCGACGGCGCGTATGCGCAGCTTGAGCACACAACGCAAACGCACAGCGCTTGCGTTTGTTCCTGTACGCAGTACTAAAACTCTATTGTTGGGATCGAATGATACGCGTGGACCACGTCTTCTTTCGTACAATGAATGTGTGATTCTAGAAACAACGGACTGCCATACGTCTATAGACGAAGATTTGTTTTCTACTCAATAGGTAAAAGCGATGCGACGCAGAGTTAGAGTGCGATACGGCATTCCGGAATATGAAAGCGTCGATATGATTATAATTTATCTCATGCTTTTAAAGGCTGGCATTGGCACTGCCAATGCCGATGTTGTATTCGTGCTTACCGTCTTCACTGTGCGTTACTTTTCATTTTGTTCGCCTCACGTTATCTTGGTCACACGAGGTTATTCGAAGACACCACGCTGCTGTGGTCACCAATCGTGTGAGAGTTGGAGGACAGTTCTGGGATAAGTTTGTCATCACCGGTGTCAGCAGCCCGACGCTTCGGTGATCTGGTGAAAGTCACTAGTTGGCGGCTCTACTTTGAAGTGTGCTCAAAGCATCGGCAACGAGGAATGAAGTGAGCTTTGTTCAAGTTTACTCGCGAAAGTTGAACCACGCCAAGGAAACAGTGGAGAGGTAGCAGTTGCCTGACGGACGGATAGAGGGCACTCACGCACTCGCCGCCATTAAGATGCTTTAATTTGGTCGATTTTGTTTTCAACGTGTACGCGGCTGTGTTGCTGTTTTATGTAGTTTTTGGTTAATTTTTAATACAAATCTGTCCCTTGTAGCACTCGTACAACCAATGAAACGGTGGGACTGAGCCACTTCGAGGACCGCGAAGTGGTTTCGAGCTTAGATTGCGGGCTTTTTACGAACACCTTCGATACACCGGACTATAGTCGGCGGTGAAACGATTGAACTGATTTACAGGACATATATTACCATCGTCTACGGCCGTACCCGATAACAAAAAAATAAAGCAAAAAAAAAGAAGCAAAAAACGAATAAATAGACTAACACATAAATGTGAAGAAGCAGGTCGACAGCTTGGTTAGCAATTTGCTGAATCCGGAAGAAGAAATGAATTCCCGAGTTTATGATGATAATGCAAAGGTGCAAGCGGAGAGGGACAAACGACAAACAGAAATCTCCGCTGGAAATGGAGAAGTCTTTGGTTCGTTCCAGGACCATGCGGAAAAGACTAAACATGTCTCATATAATGACACAGAGTCAGATTGTTTCAGCATGTTATATATATATATATATATATATATATATATATATATATTATATAAACTTATTCCGCATGTTCCGCCGCTATTAGTAAACAAAACCTGAGTTGTCATAAGTAATTGAGCCTTGAACCCTCGTGCTCTGTAAGTCACCTACATAATGAATGTGGCTCAGTGCTACCGCTGACCCCTTAACGGGTGAAACTAGTCAAATCGTGCTACAAAATTAGCTGCAGAAGTTGTGCACCTTATGATGTAATGCAATTAGGTAGATATAAGTGTTGGACTGCACTTCACGGAGTAAGGCAAGAAATCGCGGTGAAACGCACCGAAAAACACGAATACAACGTATCCGCCAAGGGGCGGAGGGGAGAGCGGAGCGGCGAGTTGAAGAGTGCCGGTTCACGTCACGTGATTCCAAGAGATGGCAGCGCCCAGGCGACTGAGGATGAAAAGGTCTATACGTGCACGAGTACATATATATATATATATTTTTTTCTTCTCTCGATTTCTTTGGCGTAGTTTCTGTTGTCGCTAAACGGACTTGTGTCGTCGACCGGGCCTCTTCGAGGCATCCGAGCGTATCTCGGTCGGTGTTGGAGCCCCTGCCTGCCGGCTGTCGTCTTGGAAATTCCGTCCGCTGCAGACCGGTCGGGCTGTTCATCATCGTGCCCTCGGGTCGGGCGCATTCGTCCGTGTCACAGGTGCAGTCACGCCTAATTATCGTAATTTCATGCGTATCTGTTACCCTTTACGATGAAATAACGTCACGCGAGGATTGGGCCCCTTGGCGGGAAGCGAGGCGGGGCAAAGGCATCCTCACTTTGGATGCCTCGGTATTCCTCTTCTCGTCCGCTGTGTTTCGGGGGATCAAAATATATTCCCGTATGGATGTCCGTACGGCGTGAGGCCGTATACTTATTCTATGTCGCTCTATCCAGACTCTATAGCAAGTGGCTCTGACATCACGCCGCTGCGGTGTCGCTGCTGTCGGCGCATTCGCACACGCTTTACTCCGCGCGATTCTGGCTTCTGCGCACGCGCAGTGCCCACATCTCAAGAAGCGCAGTAAAAATGTAGTTCGGTTTCCTCGCGGAGCGTTACAAATTCCCCCTTTTACGTCGAGAATTAAAATATGCAGGTGCATTTTAGATCAAGTGTAAGTTATCTAATCAAGACGTACGTTTCAAAACGCCGAAAGCATCGCTTCTCCCTCCGACAACCAAATCTCGTAAGAACTACATCGCGCGGCGTCTGGACAATGCGCAAAGCTTTTTTTTTCTTCTTGATGTGAAAACGAGTGGACAAACGCGGACTCGTTGGACCAATCCGGTGTCGGGGATCGTGCGAATGCACGTCGCTGCTGCAACCAGTGGCGTAACTAGATATGATGGCGCCCATGGCAAATGAAATTTGCGCCCTCATAGCCCATGGCAAATGAAATTTCGCGCCCCCGTAGTCCCGCTGCCGCTTTTTTTCCCATAGGGCACATGTTGGGTGGACTCGGCTCGGCGCCACCTCCCAAGTGGCGCCCGGGGCACTTGTACCCCCTGCCCCCCCCCCCCCCCCCCCCCTCCCCCTAGTTACGCCACTGGCTGCAACGTCCGGTGTCTATTCGGGTCAGGAACGCCGAGTCGACTGACCCAGAAAACGCTCGAGCACTGTTTCCGTCCAAGTCGTTTTTGCGTCATTCGTCCGGCGGAGGAACGGGCGCGTCACATAAATTCCCGTCGGCCGACCGTTTGTGCAGCTGTTGCCTGTGTGGTATCCCTTGAAACTTCGTTCGATTCCTAGGCTGACAGTGGGGCGGGAGCTATATAGGCACTCGGAGGACCAGTCTTTCATCTCCAGACCCTGGTCTCTTCTGCGCATGGGTATGCATGGAGCGGGAGCTTGACCGCGTGGCGACAGACAGACACTGCTTCGCCGCGCTGTCAAGCTTCGGGGTGAACGGAATCGGCTCTCTAACGGACCGCGGCTCTTCTGCACGTGCCTCGCCGCTGGCGACGTTATGTGCACGGTGACAGTGCACTCTACACGCGCGATCGAGCGGAAAGCGACAGCGATGCGGGGGCGGATACACTCCACGCCGGTGGCCGCTGTTTACAACTTCCGGCTCGCGGTTTTATTTATGATGCGGCTGTCTGGCGGGCCGCACAAATTGTAGATGCGTCGTGCGTATGTTTATACAGCCCGGAAGTTCGTCGGCCCAATGGCCGTCTGGCGTCTAGATGAGCAGTTTAGCCAGTGCGGTATACAACGTCGAGCGCCGTCTCTGGACGGAAGAGTTTCGCTTTCGATTTTTCGGTGTTGCTGCGGTGCGCGCTGACCGTCGCGGCATACTGAGGGCGAGGGACGCGTCCGAGTGTCGGCGCCGGCCTCGTCCGAATCGCCGAGGAAGACCGATTTCGGGGCCGCTTACGCTCGTGCGACACACGTCTTCTCAATCATTGAGTCAGATAGGCGGCTTTTGTCTATGGCTGGGTTTACACGAATGCGGCCACAACGCATCGAATCGAGTATAGGGACCAATCAGAGGCATCCTGTCTGCAGCTACTTCTTCCTCTTCTACCCATCCAGTCAAAATAGTCAAACCTCTCAATTCGATACGGTCGCATCCATGGAAACGCAGCCACAGTCTCATCTAATGTTCTGGTGGAGGATTTTCACCTATAATGTCCGAGTCCCACCAGAGCGATAAACAGAAACAAACGACAGCGACAAGCCTCAAGCCATGAGTGTTTCGCAGTTTGATAGGTTTTGTAGAATAAAGGAGGCTATGCTCAAACACTATAGCATCATGCACGCGAGGGTATCTTTGGCAGGCTCGCAATCACTCGTGCTTTCTTCACGAGCACCGAACAACTACATGTCTGCCAAGGGTACCATCGCGAGCATGCTGCATGTGTTTGAGGCTCGTCGCTGTCTTTTGTTTCTGTTTGTCGGTCCAGTGTGAGTTTGCATGACGAGTGTTGAGGAGCGGGACACGGCTGTGCTTACTACAAGATGCCGCGTCCGAGTGTCTGTACAACGTTTAAGCCTCGAAGTCGCATAAAGGAAACTTGACCCTCGTTAAATCGCCGACTTTTCTCGCTGCTTATCGCGTGTGACGGCTCACGACATCTTCCACGCACTTCTGAACTGCGGAGAGATACGGCTTCGAAAAGGCGACAAAAAATACAACCCCCCCCCCCCAATACAAAAAAAAAAGTTTTTTTATTGGTTGTTATTAGGATTACATAGCAAAGTAATTATAGAGCTGAAGGTGGTATGCCCTTTCAGATGCAATAATAGGACAAGGAAGGTGAGAACTGAGTTTTCACTCGAGGGTGTAATGAGCGCTTGACGACCGTGTCTTTATCGGCGAAATGCGAAGATTTCCCGACGAGACGCTTCTTCTAATGCCACCCAACAACCAAATCCGCACACAAGAGTCTACTCCGTTTTCGTTCTCCAAACTCGTTCACAAAAACCTTAAAAAAAAAAAATCAGAGGTTTGAAAGCAAACACCAGTGGACCGAGAACTGTCGTAGCTCTTTTTATCCCCTCGTATCTCTCGATATTTTTCTCTCGCTCGCTCTGCTCCGAGGCTGTATGGATATAGACGGCTGACCGTATTCGCCGAGTATACCTGGGCACGACCACGGTCATGGCGCAGTGCACAATGCAGTGCGGGCGGCCCTGACCGACGTGCCGTGACCGTGCGGCGGCGGTGGGCGCCTGCAGGCCGGCGAACAGGGTCGTCCTTTTCTTTTGATCCTTGTTTCCCCCGGAGCCCCCGATCTTCGCTCCCTCCCTGCGGTGCGTTCCCCGCCGTGCTCGGCTTGCGACGCTTGCAGCAGCGAACCCGCGCTCGGGCGCAAGAAAGCGCGTCGAAGTGCGCAACGCTTGATCGCCGGAGCGCGCTGGCGGCTCTCGCCCGACGTGCACCGGCCGGCTCTCTTCGCGGGCCGCCGCCGCCTGCTATTCGGGCTGCAGCTCCCATTGCCATCGCACTGGGACCATTCTCCGCTGTATGCGGGCAAGAAACCCCCACCCCGTACTTTGAGAGAGTATGCCCCGGTCTCATTAGAACTGCAACTTAGAAATGTGGGGCTTCACTTGTATAAAAAATACGATTGCAGGGTGTTACATGTGGTTGTTCGGGCAGTTTTGAGTGACCCAACGCGCATCTGCTGACTTTGGATGGTGGTCTGCTCGCAGCGGAGCATGTTTACTTGCACTATGAGCGGGTTAGTCAGGCCACTCGTTGTCGATTACTTTCTAAAGGTGGTTCTGAAATATCTCGATTAGTTTGACCACGTGACATTGAAGTAATTTAAATACTTTTTGAATAATGCCTGAACTTGGTATCTTAGGCGTTACTTAGGCCTTCCTTTTGTTGTAGGGCTACAGAAGTTTTCGAACCAAAGCCTTTGTACGAATAAAGTGAAGAAGCTGCAGGAAAAGTCTCACGTGTTTATAAAAATGCAGTAAGCTATAGATTCCGACCGCTGGAAATGCGCTTACTGTAAAAAAAAAAAGGTTAAAAAAAAACTGTCGAGGAGTTAGAAGAATTAATGACCTAATAAAACAGTCAGAAAAAAATATGTAACGGTATACTTTTTTTGGAGTGATTGATCAGTTACTTTTGGTTTAGAGTAATCCAGTCATATGTAATCAAATACGCTTCGATACGTGGCAAATATAATCATTATCGCTTGCCTCTCTTAGATGATAGTTGCAACTGAGAGGTACTTCTTCGACACCTTACGTTGGTAAGCGAAAGCATACAGCGTTTCACCTTGAGTCCAGACGCAGCCGAGGCTACGAGCTCGTGGGACCAGTCAGACAGCGACCAAAGCGCACCATTGTCAGTGGTGTTCCACATGTTTCTGTACATGTTCTATCATCGCTGAACAATTCCTAAACAAAAAAAGACTAGTGACCCGCGCGCTTTTAGCACTGCTTGGATCAGTCCCATTACCTCGTGGAGTCGAACGAAGTATGCGCTGGCTTTAGCCGCACACATCAGTCGTGTGCGGTGAATATGGACGCGTATGAGTAAATGGTGGCGACGAAGATCGAACGTGGAGTTATAGCGATCGAAAGGAGGGGGAAACGATCCCGGGCCCCTTGGACGCCGCGGCCCAGTGAGAATTCACGTTCAAACCCTATAGCAAACTCAGCTCCCGACTGAACGCGTGCCAACCTCCCTCGTTTAAGGCGGGGGTGTGTCCCCCGCTCTAGGTAGGTATAATGGGTGGGCACCCACTTGCGCGGGAGTCGGACCGATCGTGCGCTGCTGTCGAAACCCGTCGTTTGCCGGCCGCTCGCGAGTTTCGAGGCCGTTACGAGTCGAAGGACCTTCGCGTCTGGGTCGCTCGTCGACTTTAACCTCGGCCCAGTGGGTCGAGACGCATCTTGTGTTTCGGCGTCGGACACGCAACACTTGATTCGCCAAGGCGTGCTCCCTGACGAAAGGGTCGCGCAACCGCGTTCAGTCGATCGCCCCTGACGATTGTCATTTCCCTTCGGCTGGATTGCGTTTCACCTTACGATGAACCTCGGACGGCGCTACGCGACCTCCCAGCCCATCCGGGGCCGCGTGACCGTCAGGTGACATTCGGAAGGGGAGCAGCGACGTGTGCGTAGTCACGTGGTGCGTTTCCAGCCCCGGATTGGCTGCAATGGCTCGTACCGTCCGTTGCGGTTCATCGTGAGCTGAAAGGAGGGACGGGGCTGTCGACACCGCGAGGTACGCAACAGTGCGTCCCCCTCGGACGGTCTTGGTGTCTTCTTTTTTCTTCCGCTCCATCTCCTTTGCCCTCTTTTGTGTAGGAAGTTTTCCCTTGCGATTCCTTCCTGTGGCGTAAAAAAACCAAAAAACCAGCAAACCTTTGGTCGGGATTTTTTGAAGTCAGTTTTCGACACGTCCGTGTGGATGTTGCGCAAATGGCGCGTTTTCCGTTCCGTTTGACGTTCTCGAGGGGTGCGGGGTCGGGGTGGAAAGACGAGAGTTTGCCGGAGTGAAGGGGACGGGCTCCTGACTCGAATTTGATGTGGCAACCGACCGGCCGATTGCACACAGAGTGGCGTCCGCCGGCTTATGTCACCTCAGTCCGAGGGACGCCGAGATTTCCTGCCGTGTGTTCCTATCGGGAAATAGAGCGACTTTCGGCTGACTGACGTGGATTTCAAGCTTGTCACGACTCTATGCGCCGAGAAAACGAGGGAGAGGAGGAGACGAGCTGGGACGTCACAACGCCGAGCTGTGGTTGGAAGGATTAGGGGTAGACACAAAACTAGCTTCACCACTGCACTCGTCGAACACGTTTGAATGCGAAACGCCGGCGTCGAGCGTTTGGCTTTCGCATTCGAAATCGTTCGACGAGTGCACTAAAGACAGAGGCAGCCTTTGTTTCCACCGACACTCGTCGAACGCTTTAGTACGCCGGCGTCCGGATCTCGCATTCGAACGTGTTTGATGAGTGCAGTGGAGACAAAGGGCAGCCAGCTTTAGGTCTATCCACTAATCATTCGAACCAAAGCTCGGCGTACTCATGCAACACCTCCTAGACTACGAGGTGTTGACTGATGTCCCCGCGCGCTTTCCTTGTCCTCTTCTCGCCCAGCTTCTCGGCGCATAAAAAAATAAATAAAAATATGTACACTTTTATTTTCGGACCAAAAAAAAAAAAAAAGACGCGAGAATTGCAGGAGTTTATGGCGACTTCTACACAACTGAGAAAGAGACAGGTGTGGCGTCATAGTTGAACTTAGAACATGCGACTACGGGAAGCACACACGTCGCCTATTTGTAAGCTCTGGAATCGTCGGTTATTGCCTGGACTTTGTCAGTATTGTTTGGGATGGCGCTTCCATTGAAATTTCAAGTTTTAGTTTGGGAGAAATCTACTTTGGTAGTGGGACACACGGAAGAAAGAGAGAGAGAGGGAAATAGAGAGAGACTGATTGTATGCACCCTGCCTTCGTTCGTTGAAGGTACTCCAATATCACGCAGATGTCGGTCTGGTATTTTATTCCCCTGTTCAGTCTTTTTTTTTTCTTCTCCAGCTCGTACGTTTTCGGGTTCGTGCAGGTGTGCGATTTTCACGGGGGATTTCTGCTCCATGGTGGCCATGGTCTCCCGTCCCGTCCGCTCCCCCTCTTGACACCTAGCCACAACGTCATTTTGCGTTCTCCCTTCACCTTTGTTTAGTTTGGGGTATTGGCGATGAGATCGAACTGTACAAAACGCTGTTTCGTTATCATCATCATCATCATCATCACCACAAACAATCTCTGTGTGGCCAACAACTCCGACATCAACACTCGCCAAGCGTACCCCGCATCGTTTCCGCGCTCGCTGCATATTTGTTTGTAGCCTCGCGCGCACTTGCTGCGTACCGCAGTGCTCGAAGCATGCTGTTGAAGCTGATATATATACAGCGCGGAGGACTGCAGCGCGTCCGCCGTCGGCTCTGAGGCAACGCTGCACTCGATGACATGATCGTACTTGAGCACGTCCCCTCCTTCAATGAGACACCTCTTGCCTTCGCCGATGTCGTCCATGATTGTCGCAAGAGACGGGGTAACTGAAAATTGATGCTCGTGTTTTGTGAATCATTCAGAAAACGCGGACGCCACGCCGGCCACCCACGATCCGGCGCGCGCGGCCGACATGGATCGACGCGGCTACGCGGCCCGGCACGCCCGCACGTGAACACACATGAGCTTCTTTTGCCTTCCAAGAGGACTTCGATCACATTGAATGGAGATTACTTCCATCTATATGCGCTTAGAAGAATAGAATAGTGTTACATACCCTTCACGATCCTTGCGTCGTCGTCTTCCTAGGCAGCGAATACACGAATCACTGCTGTCAGGGGGTTTGTTTACCACACAGCGTTAGTTCCCGAGGTGGCCGCTAGGGTGCGCCACTCCTCGATCTTCTTTCCAATACATGTATTGAGGAGAAGATGTATTGTGTGTGACCGTTTGACGGCCGTATTGAGAGCTGGTCCGACTTTTTCTCGACATACTTCCGAATCTTCATGAGCGTGCTGCATTTGTCGGGCTCGTTCGAACAAAAATGCTCGGTGTTTATTGGCTGAAGGTGTGTCAACACCAGCTAGAGTCAAGGCCGGAGCGCTTTGAGGCCTGACGTTACCAACGTCAGTCGCTCTGCCGCTCCGCGGGCTTTTTAGATATGTTTTCCAGTCAATCGTTTATAACTTATACTGCTGATACGCTGCCGTAGTAATGTCGTAGTAAAGATGTCACGAGATGAAATAAAATAACGTTCGAAATTCACTCGTTTGCATAATTTAGTGCAGGGCAAATAAAAACAAACAAACATAATACATTCATGGGTTGAGAGTACCGAGAACACTGTAGTTAATATCCTATCAGAGTACTACGAAACTGCATGCCGCCAATAAGCAGAGACCGACTGCGGCGCCCCGCCTTTGAAGGTGCTGTGCCTCAACTGCAGCATCGAGGGACCTTGGCCTCAACTGGTGTGTGCGAGTCGAGCATCGGGTGGGGAACGGAACGAAACAGAATAGGTGCCACGGTCACACTTGGCTCCGCCTGTGTGTTGGAATGTCTCGCACGCACATGCGAATACCTGTATGCGGGCACATACGCGTATAGACACATAAACGGGAAAGTTTTACTTGCCGCCCGGGCTCAATCTGTCGGCCGAAGAATGCTCGCGCGTTCGAGTTTATTTTCTCCATGGGTATCATAACGACTGCGGGACGCACGTGAAAGAGCGCATTCAAGACAGACATTTTAATGCAGAATCATACTAAAGGCTGAACTCCATGGAACGAATTATGTGACGAATAACTGGCGAACGCCGCCCGACGGCACGCTCGCTTTGCGCGCGACGTAGCAGCCACTCTGCTGATTCCACGCGCAGAGCAAAAGCCGCCGGCCAAAAATTCGTCGGTAATTCGCAGCATATTCGTCCCATGGAGTTCAGCCTTTAGTGAAGCTAATTTCGTGAAGCGTGCCACAGTCGAAGACAGTTGGCCGGCTGCCAAATTAATGCCAAGCACCTGAGCCACGTGGCTCTCCTCAGAACATAGCCCCTCCCGAGCAAATTCTAATATTTTTAGGTAGCGTTTTTATTGCACGTTGTTACGCTCCCACACGTTGCCAATAAACGCCATTAACAAAAAAAAAAAAGAAAAAGAAAGAAAAGCAGAATGGAGGATTTTGAAACGCTTCGAGGACCTTTCGCCATGTTAAAAATCTTTAAAAAAATAGTTTAAAAGGTTATGGCTTGCTAGACACGGCATTGCGTGCCTGGAGGGCCGAGACTGGAGTTGGCGTTCGCTACCTTCCTCGTAAAATGCAGTTCTGCATAGGGCGATTTGATCGATAGGTCGAAATATACAACGGCCGATTTCTGGTTCACGTGTCACGTACGTTGAGGCGTTTGGACGAAATAGGTGGGGGCGGGCACTACGTACTAACACGCTTGCGTGCTCAGCGTATTGACGTAGTTGTCCGTCCTGGCTGTAACTCGCCGCGACATTGGCGAGATGGCCTGGTAGGAAGAACGTCCGTCTCGGTGGTGCTTGTAGGAAAATGGATCCTGACGGCCGTGCTGGGAGATGCCCGACGCACGACTTTCGCATCCCGATTATTGCCTTGCTCTCGTTGTTCGCCTTCCTTCCGCTGTTCGGAGTCGCCCCCAGAGTTGGACGAGGAAAAGAGAGGCACCGAAATAGCGCTCGTTGTGACCGCTGGCTCATTGCTCGCCAAGGCAATCGACGACAAGGCCAAATGCGTTGTTGCCGCGGCTCACTCTTGTCGAAAAACTTCGAATCTCTTTTTTTCTTTTTTTTAAGTTTTGGGCGTTTTTGGGTTTGTGTGTGGTGCGCGTATATTGTTGGAATGTCTCTTACCCTTTTGTTTGTTGTTGTGGCGTGCACCGGTTTCTTCCTCTGGCGAGATCTGTCCACGACTCTGCGGCAAAGATGCGAATAAAAGGAACGGCGGGTTCACGCCTCGATAAGTTATGCAGGACAGGCCTTGCCTTTTTTTTTCTATGTGCGAAACGGGAATTCTATCGAGTCTGGAATGGTTTCAGGACAGTCATTGAATTGAAGTGACCACAAATAAAAGGCAACGAGAATCGGGGGAAATATACAGAAACGTTGCACGTTTTTGTTGATCGTCGCCCAAATGAAGAACGTGGACTTCCAGTTTTAGGCGTAAAGCCCTAATGAGATCGAGGATCTTAAAACGGGACGATACCAGCTCTGCACGTAAATCTTAGTTTCGTTCAACTCTTAAAAAAAAAATCCTAAAAAGGAAAAAAAAAAGTTTAAACAATCTGGTTGGGACATACGTGTCAAAAAAAAAATATTACGCGATTTTTTTAAATTTTTTTAGAGATTGACGGCGAGAGATTTGTTTGAAATTTTGTGCGGAAAATCCATAACGTAACGGAATGATCAGTCGCTCTTTCCACCTCAAGGAGATGGTCATTCGGTCTTTCCACCTCAATGTGAAAGCGAAGCCGATCCACCTCTCCTTCACGCGCCCAAAATGCCGAGAGAGAAAACAAATGGAAAGGAGCTGAATACCTACTAAATCGCGTCTCGCGCCGTCAAAAGTGGTCTAAAAAGATTTTTGTTCGCGTAAAATTAATTTTTTTTATTGACACGCGTGTTCCAACTACACTGTTCGAAAAAAAGAAATGTAGTGGCTTTTTAAGTGAACGTAAGGAAAGTCGTATGGCTATTTTATTGCCGTTATCGACGACTCTATAAATTTGTCACATTAAATCCAACTGATTGTTCCAGGAAAGTGGTCAAATCTTCCATTCCTGGTAATTTTTCGTATTTTTTACCTTCTATTGCGAAAATCTCGATCAAATATTAACGCGCAGTATTTCTAAACTCAGTGTGCCTGACAAAACAATCAAGCAGACCGCCGAGCTCTCTTTTAGAGAAAACTGCAGCCTTTGCCGCTGCTATCGTTCCATGTGAACGAACATGGAAGCGGCCCAAGCGGGCGTTCCTGACGCTGCTAATACAGCACTGAGCATAACTCCTGAGCAACGTCAAAGGAACGAAGCACCCGTAACGTCGCAACCAGATGATCGGCACTCTATTTGTTCCGATGGTTCCATTGCATCGTCAACTACAGACGTCAACTGTATGGAAGAAGACGACGATACCGGAGGTCCGTATCAAGAAGTTAGATCACGAAAGAGAACTCGGCGCAACAACTCCACCTCCAGCTCGGAGACAATAATTCAATCCAAAGCCAACGAAGAAGGGCTCACTGTTGTGTTCGCCCCGGCGGATACTGAGACGTTAATAACATCCCTCAGTAGCGTGAAGCTCTCAAGAGCTCTAGAAAACTCCTGTCCTGAGGGCATTCATGAGGTTCGTTTTAACAGCAGATTGAATGTCATCGCAGTTGACACCAGAAATGGTGAAGCTACAAAAACATTGCTCAACTTGAAGGCTCTCTGTGGAATTCCGGTGATGTCATACTCTCCACTGGCTGGAACAACGGTGAACGGAATGATTCAGGACGTCGACAGAGAACTTTCTAATGAGGAGATCACCTCTCATCTCAGGTCCGATATTAAGGTTGGTGCCGTCCGACGCCTAGGAAAGACTAGCACAGTCAAAGTCACCTTTCGGGGCAAGATTCTGCCAACGCATGTTCTTTTGGGTCATGTACGCCATCCCGTCCATCCTTTTCAAGAAAGGCCCATCCAGTGCCTTAACTGCTTTGGATTCGGACACAAGCGAGTGACCTGCAAACGCCCCAAAAAGTGTGAACGTTGTGGAAAACCACATGAATCAACGGACATCACATGTCAATCCATGCCTGCGAAATGTGTCAACTGCGGCCAAGAACACGAAGCTACAGCACGCTTCTGCTCGAAGCGAAAGAAACTAGGGGAGATCCAGGCGTACTCAAAATCCAATTCGGTGGGCTTTCATGCCGCCAAATCAGCCTTGGAGTACGGTAGGCACTTCCCGGAGATGGACTCTACTCGAGCAGACAACAATACCACGAAAGAACCGAATGTCACTGAACTCAAGAATTCAGGAGAGCAAGACATGGAAGAAACTTCAAAAGATGTGACTACATCATCGCTATACACGACGGTCGTCAAACAAACGAAACCTAAAAGTCACGCAACTCAGAAAGATTGCCAGGGTTCAAGTCCACACGACAAACAAAGAAGCGATATGCCGGCTGCATCAACACTTCAGGCATCCCAGACGTTTCCTGCACCCACCGCTCGGCCGCAACCCTGCCATTCGAAGGACACAAATGCGCAACCAACAACTTCCTTTGGAGACAGTTCACCTGAATGGATGTCTTTTGTCAAGGCCGCAGTCAAGATCGCTCTCAGCCTACTTAAAAGCATCGAATCAACCTGGGCAAAGACACTTACTACCATAATCCAAGCAGTGCTCCCTCTCCTTGAGGGATGCTAGGGTCATCTTCTACTCAAACTAAGGGTTTTACCACCAGAACAACCTCAGTGGTGTCCGCAAGAGCTACCATACCCGACACACCCAGTCGCGAAGACACCCTCAGTAGAAATGGCAGAACCCGCTTATGGCAGAGCAACGCCGGGCGGCCATAACTAGAGTCTGGCAGTGGAACTGCCGAGGGTACCGCAACAAACGTGGGGCTCTAGCGCAGTACATTGCCGGACTCGACAAACCTCCCGACATAATAGCACTCCAGGAAACTGGAACCGAGACACCCTCACTTTCGGGCTACAAGGTGCTGGTCCCTCGCATATGCCAGCGCGTGGCAGTCCTAGCAGGAAACCACGTAAATGCACGCATGCACGAACTCAGCGACGAGAGCATAGACCACGTGCTTATAGAAATCATTCCCGAGAAGCGCCACTGGCCCTCGTTCTTTATTCTCAACGTATACAGTCCGCCACGCAACAGGTACGAGGATTTCAGCAAACTGTTTGCGCGCGCGCTTAAACTTGCACAGAACCAACTCCTTATAGTAGGCGACTTTAACGCGCCGCACTCGGCCTGGGGGTACACTCGCTCCATGGCCAAGGGCACCCGACTTTACCACTCCATCTGCCAACAACGCCTCTCTATCCTGACCGACCCGGAGCAGCCCACGAGAACGGGCAACAGTGTTAGCCGCGACACGTGCCCGGACCTCGCGCTGACGAGATGCGGACGGTGGTCGGAATGGTCAAACCTCGAGGTGAACCTGGGAAGCGACCACGCCATAGCCCAAGTGGACATCGCCGTCTCGCCAGGAAAAAAGTTCCTCCGGAAACAAGCCCTGACAGACTGGGACAAGTTTCGCGCAGCACGCACGGCCACACACAGCGAGCGAGAGCACGAGGATACTTCCCTTGCCAGCTGGACCGAGCGCCTGGTGTGCGACAAGAACACCTATACTGAAACTATCAACCTGACAACAGAGACCCCCGAGGTGGACAGGCACCTGCTCCACCTGTGGGAAGCAAGGCACGGTCTGGTCAAGCGCTGGAAGCGCCAGAAGCTAAACCGCAAGCTCAAGAAACGGATCGCGGCAATCACGGCGGAAGCGCTAGAGTACGCAACCGAACTGGCGAGTTCCAACTGGAACAAGAAGTGCACCGATTTCCAGGGAAAACTTGGGACCAAGGACGCGTGGCAGTTCTTGCGACACCTCCTGGACCCTAGCAAAAGTAAACGCAATACCAGCCAGAACCTCCAGAAAATTGTGCGCGACTTCCCCGGCACCAACCAGGACCTCCTCGAACAGCTCAAACTACGGTACATCGGCTCGTCCCCGGACGAGGAGTATAATGACTACGAAGGCGAGCCAAACCCCGAACTCGACGTCCCCTTCAGCTTCGAAGAGGTATGGAGCGCGCTCCAAGACCTGGGCCGTAATACAGCACCTGGCGAGGACCGCGTCCAAAACACGCTGCTCCGTAACCTAGACGCGGGCTCGGTTCAGACCCTCTTAAATCATATCAACCAGGTATGGGAGAACGGCGAGCTCCCCAAGGAGTGGAAACACTCGGAAATTATCCTCATCCCCAAACCTGGGAAGGAGCTCTGCCTCGACAACCTGCGACCAATCGCCCTCACGTCCTGCGTGGGAAAGCTGATGGAACGGGTCGTCCTCAAACGACTGCAGCCGCACATGGAGGAAACGGGAGTGTTCTCGCACACCATGTTTGGTTTTAGGGAGCGCTTGTCGACCCAGGACGTCATGCTGCAGCTAAAAGAGGACATCCTCGGACCCATCTCCAGGACGACGACCCAAGCTGTGCTCGCCCTGGACGTCAAGGGAGCTTTCGATAATGTGGGCCACCAGCTAATCCTCCGAAACCTCACAGTCACCAATTGCGGTTCCAGAATGTACAACTACCTGCGGGACTTTCTACGGAACAGGACAGCCACCATTGGTGCAGGTGACCTCCGCACGGATGTCATCAACACCCCCAATAGGGGCACGCCGCAGGGGGCAGTGCTCTCGCCAACCTTGTTCAACCTGGCAATGAGCGGGCTGCCCCCAATTCTGGAGCGCATCCCGCACATTAAACACTCTCTGTACGCGGACGATCTCACAATCTGGACCGTGTCCGGGTCCGACGGAGAGAAGCAGGACGCGCTTCAGGCGGCAGTCGACGAAGTTCAACGTTACCTGCGCCAGGGTAACCTACACATCTCGGCAGCCAAATCGGAATTGATCCTAGTCTGCAAGACCCCAAGGTCCCGCCGCAAGTCGGAGCCCAGAGACGAGATACAAGTCTTCCTGGACGACGGCTCCCAAATCCCCGTGGTGCCGCGTACCAGAATCCTGGGACTCCACCTCCAGGAGGACGGAAAGGCGACCCATACCCTCACACTCCTCCAGCACCAAGTCACCCAGATTCTACGCATCATGCAAAGGGTCGCCAGCCGGCGGCACGGCCTCAGGGAAGACGACACAATCAAACTGGTTAACGCCCTGGTGGTGTCGCGCATCATCTACGCCACACCCTATCTGAATCTCACCAAGGGAGACGAGGACAAGCTAGATGTCCTCATACGCAAAGCGTACAAGACGGCCCTCGGACTCCCCCGTACACCTCCACAGAGAAGCTACTCAAGCTCGGCGTCCACAACACTTTTAGGGAGCTGGTGGACAGCCACCTTGCCACTCAACGAGACCGACTCGCCCAAACCCCTGCGGGCAGAAAGGTCCTAGAGTCGCTCAAGATTCCCTTCCAATGGGACAGAGAAGACACCACGGCACCCCTCCCGAGACACATCTGGAGCCAAATCAAGGTGCACACGATCCCCCGCAACATGGACCCGACCCTCCACGCGGAACGCCGCAAGGCTCGGGCAAGATTCTACCAAAAGGCGTATGGCAAACGGGCTGATGTCCTGTACACAGACGCGGCCACATATGCCGATCAACGGAATGCAGCGGCAATATGCGTCGTAGATGGAACTGGGAGCACCCGAGTCACGGCGTCGCTGCGTACCTCTAATACGACCATTGCAGAGGAATTCGCCATCGCCATGGCCATTGGGCTCGGAGAAGATCACGTCACCATTATGAGCGACTCACAAGCAGCACTGCGTCGCTTCCTAGCAGGCCGTGTCTCGCCGAAGGCACTCAAGGTCCTCACCCAGAGAGACCGAAAGGGCTTCCCCACAGTGGAACTCATATGGATCCCAGGACACGACGAGGTGAAAGGCAATCGGAGCGCTGACACCGAGGCCCGAGCATGCACCCTCCGGGCCACTCCTGCAGCCGCGTCGCGACTAGGGCTGGACTCATACTTTATTCCGGTGCCAAACAGGTACTCCGAAATCAGGGCCTACCACCGAGGCCAGAGGCGTGAATACCCCCGCCACACAAAAATCTCAACAGAGAGGACTCGGTCGCTTGGCGCCAGCTTCAGACAGGAGCGTTCCGCAACCTAGCGCTCTTGCACAAATTCTACCCTACAAGCTACAAAGCCGAATGTCCGCACTGCGGACAATATGCTTCCTTACCACACACCACGTGGTTTTGCACAGCTCACCCTAACATCCCCCTCCCACCCTGATCCCACTCCTGAGAACTGGGAAGCCGCACTGCTCAGCTCGTCTGCTGCCGACCAACTAAAGTTGATCGGGCGGGCGAGGCTGACAGCCGACAGCGTTGGGGCCCTGGACTAAGGGAACCACCCAGAGACCTATATACAGGCATAATAAAGTTTATTCCTCCTCCTCCTCCTCCAGGAAAGTTTGCCCACATAGTTAAAGAAAAAAAAAAAACAGAAAATAAGTGTTTGAATTTTTATTTAAAGAGACGGAGAGCTTTTTGTTCGTTCGTTTCGCTATGTTTTTTGTAATATCGAAATTCAGTTGCCGTCGTATCTCTCGAGCTACAAGTTGCCAGGTTATCGCTGACATGAGGCGTCCCCGTGAATAACGGTGTCGCCCGCGTATAACCCACGTGGGTAGGACAGTGCGGGCAGGGAGGGAATCACGTAGCGAAGAAGGTATACAGTATATATATATACTTCTGCGACGAGGATTGGGAGCGCATAGTCCGATGTCGCTGAGACACGCGCGCGTTGTTGTTTCTGTCGATCGTTGGTCTCGGTCGCGTGCTCTGACCTTTGAGCGCCGAAGCTTCCCCGTCGGGTGCTATACTTTCCTGGTGGTTTCACTGGCCGACCACTTTGCGTTACCTTATCGCTGAATGCGCCATTTTCTTTCGTTCGCCTTCTTTTTCTTAGATCTCGGTTAAAAAAAATATTAATAAAAAATAAGAACTGGGGTGAAAGTGGGGTGAAAGTGGGAAAGTAGGGAGTTCTTTCTTGGCTCGGCGAAGTGTGCTCGTTCCCCGCGCAACACTGTTATCGCGAGCACAACTTGGGCGCTTTTTCGCATATTTGTTTTTCTCGTAAGGATACTGGTGGGTGTTACAATCTACCTCTTAGGTTAGTACTCCAACGGAGCACTTTTCTCCACCGTATAGTAGTTTTAATAACAATCCTTCAATACTAAAAAAAAAAAAAAAGCCGGCGTTTTGTTTGCGCAGAGTGCTGCTAAATGTACATTGCGGTGCGTCTCTCTTACTTTAACGTAGGATTTGGAGGGTCTTTTAGGAAACGGACGGCACGCTAGGGAATTGAGTGGCGTGGCGTTATGCATAGGAATGAGCAGTGTCACCCCGCATGAGCGTGTCAAGCAAATCCGTTGGAGCATTTTGTGTCGCCGTGCTCACTTCTCTTCCTTGCTCGAAAGAGCTTCTCCCGGTGCTTTGAGGCCGTTTGAGATCAATATATAAATAATATATACATTTTTTTTTGCGATTGCTGGTTGTTGGTATTGGTTAGCAACGAATGGCGTAACCATAAAGTTCGGCACGCAGAGGCCAGGTTTGGTAATGATAACTAAGCCTAATAAAGCAACAGCATGCGTCCGTATCGGTAAGACGTCCCAAAGCACAAGCTCGTTTGCTGCTCGGTGTTCTTGATGCTGCAAATTACCATTAATTACTAAACTTAAATAACCAAATTCATATATCTCTCCTCTTAGAGATGGGAGGCAAAGAAAGACAACTGTAGTGTTGTTTGACAAGCCCCTTTCTTTCCATCAGCTGCAGAGAAAAGAACATGAATATACGCGATACTAGTGCTATTAATAATAATAAGAGAAGTAGCAGTACGAACAACACACAATACTTCAAAAAAGAAAAATGAAAAGAAAGCTTTCGGTGTACATAATGCTCCGGAATAAAGTTTGAAAAAAAAAAAACGTTCTTATTCGGGTACAAATTGAACCTTTTCTACTTTAGTTTCGTGCGCAATTGTATCAGGTTGTTTGAGCCAGAATTTTCGACGCTCAATGAACGAAACCGTTAAAAATGTCACGAAAGTTTGACCGGTGTGGTCCTTTATCATTGTTTACGCGCGCTCAAACGCAAATATTATAGGACAGGTCGGATCCCGATGGAAGCTCCTCGTTCGAAGGACACGCACCCTGTTCGCCGCTAAGCGGACGGGGCGATGGATGTAGGCTACGTGTCCGTTGCACCGGTCAGCCGTCGGTCTTGCTGCACCACCTGATCCCACTTCCTGCGCATACTTTCACGGAGGGAGTGAGGTTAGGCGATACGAGGAAGCGATTGGTTAGTCCATGGAGAGGGTCGAAGCCTCCACCGTCCTGTTCTGAAGTTTCCACCGCCGAGCAACGATATTGGGTTGAAACGTTCCCAACTTTACGCAAGCCCGTAATCGACACCAGATTATATGACTACTTGTTCTTGCTGCAAATTAAAAAAAGCGAACACTGCTCGTGTTTCCTTTTTGCTCCTCTCTCTCTCTCTCTCTCTCTCTTTTTTTTCTTTTTTTTTTTGCAACTGTCGTTGCATTAAAAACTAACACTTTTGCGCGTTGAAGTGTTTCTTTGTGTTTACTGAAGGTTGAAAAACAGTGCGATGGGAGCTACGCGCCCGCCGGATCATTCAACAGCCTCGCTTTTGTTCGGCTGACGTGGCTGACGCCGCTCGCCTGCGCCTGGCTGTGGGAGAGAGCCTGATCATATGGGGCGAAAGGTGGACGTTTGACTGATCCATCGAGAGCACACCTTCCACCAGACTGCCAGCCTCCATTCTGTCGTATTGTCGCTGACTCAGAGGTGTGACGTGGGCGCAGGTCGTTCACCCTGCCCGCTCATCGAATCGGTGAGGGATGTGTCCGCCCTCCCTGGACGTTGGCCCACACGCGGAAGGCTGCCTCCGCGGACGAGATACCGGCCGTCAGTGGGACGTGTGGAGCGAGTTTGATTTCGCCGCCGGCGGGGACATGGCACGTGGCCGTGCGGGCACCCGCTTCTGCAGCATTTGAAAGTTCCCTTTACTTTTTTTTTTATATAAAAAAAGGTGTTTTGACGAAGAAAAAAAAAAAAGAAGGCAGGGAGAGGTTCACTGCGGCGCAAACGATCGCGAGACAGACCTGACTAGAGACGAGAAACGGCGATAAATACAAAGCGAAAAGAGTTGACAGCACAGGCCCTGTCTCTTTCGGCGGTTTTCGTTCGTAGAGGTCGTGCACCAACTCGCACTCTCGACCATTCTATTCGGTCTGTTTAAGGGCCAAATGACGTAACTTTTAATGTTATTGCCTTGGGTATGTTTTCTTATTACCTGCTGTATAGGCTACCGCGCGTATGCAAAGAAAGACACGCATGGGGCAGGAAAGTCTTTCTTGTTTTGGGAATGCGAAAACATAACCTTGGAAATATTTTAGGATACATTTTAAGCAGCTAACGCGCCCTTAAATTTGTTGTCTCGTAGTTGCCGTGGCGATTTAGCGGTCGTACATAGAAGTAAATATGCACACTGAATGTGTATATACTTCGTTTCAGCTTGAGTCCAGACGCAGCCGATGCTACAAGCCCGAGCTCCGGGCTTCCAGCGTCCCTGCCAAGCACGCGCGCTCGTACAGTACAGGCACTGTTCAGGGCCACACCGCTCGTGCTTGTAGCATCGGCTGCGTCTGGACCCAAGCTGAAACGAAGTATAGTTGCGCGGCGAAGTTGTAGAGTAAACCTCGTCAGTCTGTTCTGCACTTCGAACCGCATGGGCTCTGCTCACTCACTGGATAAGAACGGCAAGGAGTTCTTTCAATTGTCCCGCCCCCAGCGCGAGCCCTTCTGTATAACGCTTTGTCGTCCCGTAGATCTCGAGCGTGCACGCGGAAGGCATCGAGCACGTGCTGGAAGTCGGGCATCCGAGGGTGACGCCCCGCTCTTCTCATTCTGCCGCTGACAATAGTATAGGAAGTATTCACTGGCGGCCATAGCTGTGTGCGCGACTGCTGAGCGCGTGCTGATGGCCAGCTTCCAGGGTTCTTTTGCAACCTGCATTCCACACCGTCAAAATGGCCGGTCTTAGCAGCCTATTAATGAAGGCTCGTTCTGAGCATGCGCTCTAGACAGCACCCACAAATATGGCGCCCAGTGAATAGTCCTTATACGTGCACCAACGAACGCCATCTGAGGGTTCCGAGACAACAACAACAACCACGCGTATACCGAATTATCTCGTATCGAATATATGCATTCGGCTGCCCGGTCCCTCGTGTCGAACTCTGCACGGCCGAGCAGACGGTTCGTTGATCTGCGGGGCCCCCGTGGCTGCCGGACCCCTCCAACGGACGAGGATGGCGTCCGCTGCTCGGCACGCGACCGGCCGATGGCGTGCCGATGCGCCGATTTCCGATGGCTCTTCCTCGTCCCCTAATTAGCGCCGTGGCCCAAGTGCTTCCCGCCAAGGGCAGCTGCTTCCCCGAGGAATAACGCGGCGATTCGCGCTGGAACCGAAGCAGGCCTCGTCTCGAGCCCTTCCTGTTATCGCCAGCTTCGGCTGCTTCGGAACTCGGCTTGTGGACCCAGCACCTGCCGACGTATACGGCCGCGCTGTGTGCGTATCGAAAGAGGGAGAAAACGGTTGTTGTCCGATGGCACGCGCGCGTGGACTGGGACCACGGCGCAGCTGGATCGGAACGCCGCGTCCAGCTTTCGTACTACGTTGTTCCTTCTTCCTCGTCCTTTAAATGCTTACACCCTTTGCTGTTTGTCGCTCAGTGGGGGGTATGCTTGCAGCGCCGATGTTTCACGAGCTTGAGCGAACAAGGTGCAGAGCCAAACACGCTGTGAAAGCTCCTCCCACAAAGCCCTCCACTCGTCCCACTGTGGCAGGCGAACGCTGGAGAGGAGGCGAGTCCCTTCTCGCTTCCCTCTCCAGCGTTGCTAAAATGGAAAGACAGGAGAAGGTAGGCTTTGTGGACGTTGGTGGATACGTGCAGAGCTCTGGATACACTCTTAGTCCGGTAACGGCTAATGAAACGGCTACAGCCTATTTAGGCGTGACATACGGTGGATTTCGGCATGACAAGAGAGTGACCCTGAAAGTAGCCATGACAGTCCAGCGTTTCCACGTCATCCTAGACCACTTAGGCGTTACAACATCATTTATAGCCGTGACATTAAGAGCTCCTCACATCATTGGCGTTACAAGCTGTTTGTCACGCTGATAATGTAACGCCGATAGAACGAGTAACGGCTAAATTCAGAGCACAAAAATAATAAACGTACAATTTCAAAGTTCGGGTCTCGCCGGAGGCAGCGTGCGTTGGCAGTGCTACGAGCAAAACAAACCGACAAAGCGCCGGTCCCGGGGCCCGAGCACGGTTGACCTTGAAGGTCTGGCGCGAGAGCACTCGGTTTAACGACGGCTAACATGACGGAACGTGTTAAGAGGGACCTCTCCATTATACTTTTTCAGGGGAAGGAGGGGGCGGGAGAGTCGGCGACTCGGCGATTTTTGGACTAACCCACGGCTTCTTTTTTCGCCACGAGAAGGCGCGCAACGGAGTGTCGGACTCGGATTCGGTGCCTCGCCATTGTCTTTGTCTCCGAACTTACGGACCGGAAGGAAGAGTTGCGCTGCGATGTTCACGTCCGCAGACATTCGTGGCGTAGTGCGCGGCCATTGTCGCCATGAAGGTTGCGACTGTCAGGAGTTTATGAGAGAGACAGGTGGCCCCAGTGGAAGTGGGAACGTTGCATCTCCGTTCGGCTGGTGCTTATACTGTGGTCACGCGCCTGCAAGCCATGGGCGTCTTGAGTTTTTAGGTGAGCGTTTGGCTGTTTTTAAAATTTACAAATTGTGCTTAAACCCGCCGAAAACTTTGAACCTCGCTGGATTAATTTGAGGCTCCGCAACATCCTTCAGAAACTCCACCTTCTTCAGAAATAGAACGCCGTTTCCTGTTTGCATTCTGTTCACCCTTAAAGACAAAAGGCTTAAGCATCTCATAAATATAAAGAACGAAATTGCCGTGATGTACCCCACTGTCACCACTAATCATGGGATTGAAACTTTTTTTTTTTAAACGTCCGCAATAAACTGTTGAAACTCAGTTATTCTCGTTTTCGACTCTTGTTAGTTTATTTCGAGTTGACATACGATTTTTGCATATAGTCTCTTATTTGTGCTCCGACCGCCATAAAAAGACAACAAGCGATTGCAAGAGACTGTGATGTCTTTTTGCTCAAGAAGCGCAAAGCACGCGGGGATAATACTTAGTCATTTGTCCCTTTGCAGTTCGCATTTCGGGTTCGAAAGCGTTTACCGACATTAGCATTTTTGAACTAGATTAGACATCGAATGCCGCCGTCTTGCTTTTTAGAAGAGGTATATACGCACAACGGTATTTTTGATTGTAACACCAATTTTCATTGCGACCAATTGGCTATTAGCCGTTGCGAGGGGTCACATTTTTACGTCAATTTAAGCCTAAAAGTGTCAGCCGCCTTTAACGCCTAAACGGCGTCACAAAAGTCACGTCAATATTGGCGTGACTTTTGTAATGCAGATATCTGCGTGACATGTAACGCCGCGAGTAGCCGTTAAAAAAGTGGCACCTTTTCACGCCAAAATAGCCGTTACCGAACTAAAATTGTAACGCCTAAACGGCGCCACAGAAGTCACGTCAATATTGCCGTGACTTTTGTAACGCCAATATCGGCGTGACATGTAACGCCGCGAGTAGCCGTTAAAAAAGAGGCACTTTTTCACGCCAAAATAGCCGTTACCGGACTAAGAGTGTACGTGCACACAGGGAGCGCGTGGCTTCGAAGGCTTCCAAAACCTCCAGCCAGTATTCTAACGAAGGAACGTCGCCGTCTTGCATCGCTGGAACTGGACTAGGGACTATGTTTTCGAGGGAGCGGCAGGAGTACTATTTTTTCCCCCTCTTTATATCTGCAATTTTACTCAGATTTAGGAGGCGTTTAGTTTTTTTTTTATTATCGAGAATTTTATTCTCCGACTCGAAGGCACGGGGAAATCTGCTGCGAGAGATAGTCGAAAACGAGGAACTGGAACAAATGTGATCGTGGCGACACGACACGTAGTTCGATATAGATATCTTAATCTGCTCGCTTTATCTTCTAGCGATTATCCGGCACAATATTTTATTGTGCAAAGGTAGCGTTAATGTAACGACTCGTTCTGATCTTAGAAATGTAACGGGAACGCTTTAATTTCGAATCGCTGAAAAGCGTAACGGGAACTTGTTTTAAGATTGAGAAGGAACGCGGAACGAGCTTCCGTCCCCGTTTTGGAGCAACGTGTACAACCATACAATAAAGGATGGTCAGACACTGCTTCCAGCGCGCGCAACAAAGCAGTTGACGAAGCTGTGGTGTGAACGAGCTGCATTTTAGCGCCTGTTCCAAGTTTCCCCATGTTGTGATACTATGACTTTTTTACTGTTCTGTCTACGTCGCTTGTCCGATGGTTGTTGCCGCGTGTAAGATGAATTCCGGTGTTTGTTTGTGTGTAGGTTACATCCTCCGCAAAGAGCGAAATCAGACAGTAAAACGCAAACAACAGCGAATGCCTACTCGCCGTGACCCGTTATTTCGTGACGCGATTCATCTCAAAACTTAATCACTACTTGTTTTTTGTTGTTTTTTTAAGGGGGGGAATTCGTTTTATACGCTTTCGCGCACGGACTGCTTTAGAAGCCGTACAAACTATCAAGATTATAATGTTCCTCGACGCATCCTTGCAGGGGCCCGCTTAAATGTTTTGTTTAGCCTTCCTGCGTGGTTTGCGCCAAACGCACGTGTTCGGTGCTGGCCGACGATCAAATGAGGGCGCAGAAAATACCATGACTCCAAAATGCGACATTTACTGACATAAATGGAATAAAAAATGCCTTGCTCGATGTTTTAGTGCAGACGTTATTTCCATCCATCGGCTATACACGCCCCTCCAGTACAGTGCACGCCTTAAGATGTTGGCAAACCGCGCTGCATGTCGGGCGTTTTTAGCCCATTTTTTGTCGCGTGGCTCTTGACGACTATATGCTTATGGCGGCTGCTGAAATCGAATGGGCATAGTCGTCAGCATCACGGAAGCCAATTTTCCGCCATCTTAGTACATAGTCCTCTGCGTTGTATGAAAGAACTAAAACTTTTGTCTGCGTTTTCTGGAGATTTAGGTAAACTTCGTTAGATCGTCCGTTTCAGCGGTATTATTGCGAGAACATGAACGCAAGCTTTATAACTGTTCAGCGTTCGAAAGACTCCCGTTATTGCAGCAGCAGATGCAACTGCCGATCGACATGATTCAAGAGTCCGACTTCCTCAGCATTAGATTCGGTGGAAGCTTGTGTAATATTGCTTTGCGCTGTCGCAAACTGTAAACATTTGCGGAGGGCGTAAAAGCGTTTCCTGTGATTTCAGATAAAGCTTCAGATAACTGGAAATTATGATTTTAAGCCACAAGATGGGCAAGTGTCGTTAGTCTGAAGCGTAGCTTATGTAGTGGTTCTAGTTTAACCGGTGACCGTTGATGAAGTCAGTTTTACTCAAATGCGCACGCGGGGGAGGTTGCTAGAGTCGTTCGAGATTACTTCTCCTTAAATAGATAAGTAACGAAACATAGTAGTCTAAGTTGCGTGCTGTGCTACCAGAGACACGAGCGCGAGAAATTGGCTCCGTAAAACGCATCGTTTCCGTAAGCACTCGCGCCGAACTCCACGTAACTTTTGAGATGATAAGGCTATGCGAGAATGCGCACGCAATAAAAGCGCGACAGAAGGTTCCTGTAGTTCCGTGCCATGTAGAGCGTTGTGGGCATAGTTTTTCTTTTTCTAAGGACGCCCTTTCCCTAATCATCTGCCTTTATTCTATAAACGCCGAAATCGTGAACTGCTCGCCGTGTTTCTGGGGTGCTATTCGCTGGCTTATACTCTGAAGATTTTCGTTTTGTTTTGTTTTGGTGAAGGTAACGTTTTCAATCGCTCAGTTGTTTTTCTTTTTCACTTATATTTATTTTTTTTTATTGTCCGCTTCTTCGAAAATATGCTGCCTTTCAAACAAAAATAAACCGTAAAAAAATTATAGGTGCGAAAAATATCGAACAAAACTAACAAAAAAGTTGTTAGAAATAAATATGAAAAAAAAAAGAAAAAAAAAAGAAAAGAAGCGTTTTTGAGGTTAAGGAAACGATTTCTGGTTTGTAAACCCGGAAAATCGTCTTCGCGCGGCGAGTCTGGCGCGCCTGTTGGGATCAACGTTTCTACTTTTTCTGTTAGCTTTCCATCTCCTTCCAGTTCTTTCTTTTTTTTTTTTTTTTTGATCGTGACGGCTTGTTGAGTAGCAATCAAGACCGCAGTCTCGTCTGTGCCGGCTCGCTCGGTGGTTACTCAACGTTCTCCTGACCGACCGCGCCGCGCCCCGCAGAGATCCCAAGTTGAAATGACGCCGGAGCCTCTTTTTGAACTGTGATGTTTTCTGGTTCGTCTAGACGGTGCGTGAGTCAGTGCTCCCTTTGGCACGGTTTCTCCGGTCGTGCGTTCGGACAGAGGCCCGTTTTCTCCGCAAGGAGAAAACCTTTTCCTTTCCATCGGTGCCCCCGAACCTGGCCACGCGGACTAGCCTCGTACTTTGGTCGCAGCATTAAAAACAACAACAACAACATTTTGAATATTTGTTGAATGTTTGTACGCTTTACGTCGCTCTGCCCTTCAGATACGGTGACACCGGTTCACGACGTGGATGAGAAACCGAGCGATCGCAGCATACGGATGCCAGCTGGGGTTGCAGCATGTATCGCGCAGTAGTGATGACGCGACCACAGACTGGCAATGCTTTTTGAGGTCCAAACGGGTGGGGGCAGGAATCGGAATCAAAACACACGTCGATTAGGAAGAGGCTGTGGGAATTGCGGTGAACCTCTACCGATCGCCTCCTTTCTGCCCCAACTGAACTGATACCGAGGTTCTTTCCGCGTTCATTTTATACTGGCGTCGTCCGTGCTCTTTGCCTCCGACTCGCATGCAAGGTCGGATGTGCCAGATCAGCTCTGTCGGCCGACTCTTTACCGCCGCCGGAAAAAAAAAGAAGCTTTTTGGCGCATCTTTTGTCCCGTGTTCGCGGGCGTGTTCTCTGCTGGTGAGTCGTTGACGCTCGAGCGTCGAAGAGGTTGAGGGGGATCTGACGTGCATGGGAAACACTTGTTTGTGATCCTAGTGTGCAGTGCGCCTTCGACTGCACGCCCTTCGACCGGCTCAGATATTAGAAATACCGAAAGTGTCCAGGAAAGCGTTATGGCAGCCAGCGGGTAATGCAGTTCCGCGAGAGAGTACAGTGGTGTGCCACCAATTGGCTTCGCGCACCTGAACGCGCAATGATGTGGGAGTTCGCGTGACTGCCACTCGGTGCCACTTGCCTTCGAAAATATTCACATTCACGCCGCGGGAAGCCTTACACCGTGAACGGCAAGCGCCACCACTGTGCCCGAACCAAAGGCCTCGTCGAGTCATTCCGTCTTTGTTTTTGTTTTGTACACTCTCTCCAACAGATGCATCCCTCCAGGCGACGTAAAATAACGATGGTTATAATGATAGGAAGTATCGATTGACCAAGGGCCTCTCGCGTGCCGTGCTCGGTGCTGATCGAACCTCGTCGCTCATCTCCGGCCTCTCGGCGGCCAGCTGTGGCGGCGCTCATTTGTGGCGTCCGCTCGGCGAGTGTATACAGCGTGGCGACAGCCCTTCGGGCACCCGTGCACGGTGGTGGCACGCTTCGATCGCGACGATGATGGTCCTGCCTAACGGTGGGGGTGCGTCCGGACCCGACGGGCAGAGAGGTTAGCCAATCATCCCGATCGGGAGCCCGCATCAACGCGTACGCTCGACCAGGACGACGAGGTCCCCCGCTCCAACGGAACCCTGCAGTCGTAAACTCTGCCATGAGCTGCTGGAGAGTCATCTGGCCTGTTTAAGCGTCCATTAGTCACGCTTGTCTTTTCCTCCTCTCTTCCATATCTCTCTCGCTTTATGTCGATATGTGTTTGTTTTTGTGCGCGTGTGCGCCGGCCTTTATATGTGTGTATCTGCTGCGTATCTATTCCTTCCCCCTTCCCCCGCGAAATAGTATTAATGCGCGAATAACATAACCATCCTTAGCGGGAGGCTGACTGCGGTTGAATTCTGTCTGTCCTATGTTTTACGTCTATGGGGCTCAGACCCGTTATACAGAGGCTTTTGTCTTTGTGTTACTTTCTTTGTTACGCGCTTTCAGTCGTGACGTTCGTTGGTTGTCTGTGTGGAGCCAATTGTTTTCGGCCTCAAAGTAGGGGACCGGCAATGTTCGGGAGGGGACAGGTAGGGGAAGGAGGGGAGGGGGGGGTGCGGAAATTGCGACCGGTGTGCCATCTGTTGGCGGTAATGCGCTAGAGGTGCGGGTAATGGGCTGCGAAGAACGGGGTTGGGGGCGTCGATTAGCGGTAAAAGGGTCGCGCCGAGTGATTTGGGCAGCGCGGGTGTTCGTTCGCAGATGATGAGTGAACTCTCTCCTTTTTTTTTCCCTGGATCTTTGGACATTTCCGAAAGCTTTAGCGATCTGATCTTTCCTTTTGTGTTTGTGTGTCTGTGTGTGTGTGTTGTAAGTTTTAATAGCCTTTTTTTGCTACTTCTATAGTTTCCGAGCGTACTAAGTCAAGTTTATTAAATTATTTTTCTTACTAGCTCTGATAAGAAAATATTTCGAATGGTCTGATCTATTCATGTGCGAGTAGTGAAATTTGAGTTCGAAGCGAGTAGTGGTTTTGGCCGAATATTTTCGAATCAAATATCGAATAGTTTTTCCCAAGCCTTTCGCTACTGCACTATGCTTAACAAAAACCCAGCTGAACTCGTGAAGGTTGTTTCCAAACTTCCACCGGTCTATTTTGAAGCCGTTAATTTTAACCTGGCTATATTTATGGATGTTGGCCCCAGGAAAGTCCAGTGCCTACTTGGAATGGCATGTAAATGAACATTTGACAAAATTGCGCCCGTAGAGATGCTCAGCAGTACCTAATCGGGGGTTTATTAATATTGTTATATGCAAATATCCTTTCTTAAATCTCGAACATGAGAAAAAAGACACTCATGAATGATGGATGTAGGTTGTCAGGAAATCTGTGCCTAACATATACTCTTGCCTAATAGACAGTTTATAATTTTTGAAGTTCTACTGTAGTGTAGATATCAACATTCACAAAGTTGGTTTATTCTTAAACACCCGGCGCGTGCGGGCACCATCCCGTTTTAAAAGTGTGCTTTCCCCCTAAGCACGCGAATGCAATATTTGTACTTTTCGAAGTGTTTATCGCGGTGGGATAATCCCGTTGAGCGCGCTTTTTACCGAGCACCGGTGCACTGCGCGGAGAAGCAGCACCCGCGAAAGCGAGCTCTGCGGGTATCGCTTCTCCGCAGTGCACCCGTGCTTAGTAAGAAACGCGCCCGATGGGGCTAACCCACCGCGATCTGCACTTCGAAAATACGAATCACCGCAATTCATATCGAAGCGAATATCGAATAACGTATTATTCGAAACTCCTATTCGAAATAGCGAATATTCGCCCGACCCCACCCTAATCCATTTTCTCCGACTTTCGAATTGGATATTGTATGCATATTGGAAAGGCGCGACTTTGCTTCTTTCGAGATCTTTCCGTCTGCTAGCTGGACACAAACGAATACCAACATGCCGACGACAAAACCTCTCAAGGTGATTGACTGATCGGTGTCGGTTGCTACGGCGATCGCCATTTTGGGCCTTTGAAATATCGGAAACTTCGAAAGGGTCCTTCCAACCAGTCGCACCAAGATCGCTATGGAGCGTTATCACACTGAAAACGTTCATCGCCCAATATAAACGTATTTGGCACTGTGCATGGAATAAACTTGTCACACATGCTTATATCCCCAGATCCCTTACAATGATGTTGTTTTTCTTGCGTATTTCAAACAATAAAACTATTTTTCAATGCTTCCAAGCACTGACATTGCATTTGATGGCGGTAACAAGATTTACGCCATCACATGCAGCGTCAGTGCTTGGAGGTATTGAAAAATAATTTTACTGTTTGAAATACACAAGAAGAGCAACATAATTGTAAGAGATAAGGGAGATAAATATGAATGAGAAGTTTATTGTGCATCCTTCAAGAAATCTGTATTTTGCTTGTAGTGGTCTAGAAATATATATACCGTGCTCTCCCTTTTTCTAACTTGGTTGACGTAGTATATCCGTGTTTGTTGCATTCTTGTGTAAATGTTGAGGCACTTGCTTCTCGATCATTTCGTGCCTTAGAAGGTAAAAGTGATGCGAAGCTTACGACAACTGACTACATAAGCTTGCTTTCTTGTTCTCACCCGCAGATTCGTTTGTGAACAGCCAAGAATGGACGCTGAGCCGGTCCGTGCCCGACATTCGACTGGTAAGTTTGGTTTCAAATAAGCACGCTGGTTTTAGATATGATTTTTAATGAGAACGACTCGATTAGTCGTAGTATCGCTTTACTGATAGTTTTATGGCGTCTGAGAGCTGTCGGAACAAAATGCTGATATTCATGATTAGTTGTAATACTAATGTAGCAGTATAGCTAGTTTACTCATGCATACGGCTATTAACGAAGGTATTACGAAGAAGATAATAACAACCCATATAAAAAAATTACTGTTTCCACGTAAGCTTTTTATTATTATAAAATTCACTGACGATTAGCTACTTTTTTTGCTTAAAGCACCGGACACGACGTTTTTTGCCATGTTTGTATTCCTCGCGTGAAACGGTAATCGAACTAAACCTCCTATTTCCTGGAGGGTTTACACCTGGTTTCACGCTTTTGAACAGACCTGCAGACTACCCAAAGTGGTGAAAGAAAGAAAAAAGAGAGAGAGAGAAAGGGGGAAGAACATAGTTACGCTGCTAACACTCGACGCAAAAGATAATTAAAACGCATAAAAATAAGTTACATCAGTGGAATAGGTTTTATGTTTAAGTTGTATCATTAAGCTCTGTAATGTTGATCAAACGTCTGTTTTCCAGACTACGCCTCGATTATACTATGACGTTTGCCATTTGAATGAACGTACCTGGGAGCTTTGTCCTCCGTACAAATGTTTTCAAGGTGTGCCGCCATGACCGTACACTTGATCATAGAAACAAACAAACAAAGAATCCTATCCGCGATTAATCCACGTCGCGGCATCGTTGCGGCATCGTTGCGGAATATCGTGGAGCGGAGCACATGCGGAGAGCTTTTCGCACGATATGCGGCGAGGTGCGGGGACTTCGAGTCCGTGACCCGCAGAAAGCGGCATCGTCCGGCGTTGGGACAAATTCTTATTGAAGTTTGGGAATCTACAGCATGATTCACGACGTATCGCCAGTCCTGATCACAGCTAACCGTATCGCATCCCGGAGTTATTCCTGCCTGCGGTCTGGGTTTTTTTGTTTTGTTAGTTGTGGAGAACTAGGCGAATTAGGTCCAGCTTACGCCTCGCTCACACATCCCCAGCAAAGAAAAGTCAGTCAAGTCCCAAAGCCTCGCAATCAAAGAGGGACTGAAATAAGAGTAAATTAATTGCTAACGACTGAAGTGAAGTAAGTTACGCACTTTTTCCGCGTTTACTCTGTCGCTCGCCCTGCCGGTGGATAGGCTTCACTTGCACCTAAATGAGATTCGTCAGTGCTTGCTTAGGATATCTCGTATGTTCGCTGTAAGTGTCGGTGATAATAGTGAGTTTCAGCATTGCGTATGCGAGCGAACGCAAGCACTGTGCGTTTGCGTCGCGTGTTCCACACTGCCCGTGCGCAAAGCACGAACTGCGGTCCTGGATTGGCGTGTGGCGACGGTGCTTTCTGGTGACCGACGGGCGCTCCCTTTCCTCAGGGCATTGTGGGCAGCCTGTCGAGTGGCAAGTCCGCCCTGGTGCACCGCTACCTCACGGGTTCCTACATGCAGGACGAGTCGCCCGAAGGTGAGTGCCAAGAGGGCCTCAACAACACGCTACCTAGAACGCGCCTCCGACTGTTTGTTTATATTTTTTTTAAAGAAGTTTACTAGGTCGTGCCCGATAGAAAAGTCGTAACGTCACTCACTGCGGTGAAGCCTGCCCTTGCTAGATGTTTTCGTCAGACCTTCAACGAGAGGGACCTCACGCTCCTCGAAGACTACTGCCACCGTAAACGTTGATAAAAAACAAAAGTGGCTTTTCCTCGCACGTTCTGGGGTCAAGGATAGCTGTAGCTTCCGCAGTGCTTCAACTCTGTAAAAGCTAGTTGCAAGCTCGAGCGCGCGGGAATGAGGGGAGGCTAGACGAAGTCACCTGCTCTCGCAGTGGGGTTGCAGCACTCGAAGCTACACTATAGCCTGGGCACCTATACAATGGGGCGCAAAAATAGCCGATGCCGAGTACAAACATTTCCAACGCTTGCGTCCCATGGGAAACGGTGCCTAGTCACTGGGCTGTGTACGCATGCGCTGCGTCTGATATTCCGCGGAAGAGAGCTACTCTGCACGCTGCTCCGAAACGCCGTCCACAGCCCAGTAGACAAAGATGGCGGCGCGCGGAAGGCGACCAGTGGAATGGTCCTATTTTATGTTATCTGGAGAGGCCCGACGTTTCGTAGTCTGTTCCTTGTGCTTGGGGAAGCCCTCGCGTCGTGGCTGTCCCTCAGCAAAGCCCGAACCGAGACCCGACTTGTGTGTCGCAGGAGGCCGCTTCAAGAAGGAGATCGTGATCGACGGCCAGAGCTACCTGCTCCTCATCCGGGACGAAGGCGGCCCCCGGAGTTGCAGGTCGGTCTCCTCCGGTCACGCTGTGTCGTGGGCCGAGTCGCCAGCACCGGTTCGCTGTTGTCGGGTTGACCCGTCGCCGGCGCCAATGTGCGGGGCCGGGCGTGAGCGTCATGCGCACGACCGTGGCCCTCGGCGAGGTTGGGCCACGGCACAGCTGCAGCTGGATCGCTCCGCTGGCCCGGCCTGACGTGTCTCGCTCGGGGCTTGTGTCTTTTCGACCGTGACGCGCCTCCGAGATGCGGACGCTGAGCCACCTTGGCGAATCCAGCGCTGAGAATGGGTCACGTGATTGCGTATCTCCCGAAGGGCGCGCGACACTCGCGCCGCTGTAAATTGATTTATTTTGATACTCCTAGGGCACTATAGAAAAATATAGGTCAATATAGAAAAATATAGGTCATTATAGAAAAAAAAGCGTACAAATTCACGCTGAAAAAATAAAGCAATAAGAATACAAATAAAGTAACCAATTTTATTAGAAAGTAACTAGTCCGGCTTGTCAGCGAATTTGATTTGTTAACGCCTCCTTAAATAATTGAATTGTTGGTATGTTTACCAGAGGTGCTTGAAGGCAGTTGTGTATGCTGACGTTTGACAATGATCTATGCCGCCTCTAAGACTATGTTCAACTCGTGCAGAAATTTGTGAGGGGCTAAGGAATGACTTACATTTTAGCGAATTGTTAGAATGATACATTTTGTAGAAAAGGCGTAATCGAAATATCTTACGATGAAAGGAACCTAGAGGGAGGGATAAAGTGGTTTTCCTTGACGAATCACTATCGGTGCGATGATGCAATGATATCCAACGTGCGCCGCAGCGTCCTCTGCGATCCATCGTAAAGTGAAACGGAGTTGCGCGGTGCATCGCTAGGGAGTTTTAGCAGGTAGTAGAAAGCTTTAGCAGGTCGTTCCGATACCCCCGACACGATGCATGCACGAAGGCGGCGGCGAAGTATCGGGTGTCGTTATCGGAGTCGTCGGAGCGATCTACTCAAACTCTCGTGTTTCTGTCGTCCCGCAACGCTCACCGGAACCCGCTGGGAGAGGGGTCGGCAACCTTTCGCTGGGAAGCAGTTGGGGGTCATAACCTCTGGGATGGTGCACATTGTGATGTGCACCGTTCCGGAGTTCAGGGGCCGAGGAGTAAGTACAGGAGGGCAGTCCAGGAGACTAACAGGGCCATCGAGAGACTGCAGCTCTAAGAGCGGATAGGAGGTCATGAATGTGAACAGGGAGGTATACCGGGAGATTCCGTTCCCCCCGGTTCAGCCGAGACGGCATGCAATAGGGAGTTTTCGTAGACCGCATTTCCCCCGCCGCTATGCCCTCCGCAAAGAAGAAGCCGCTACTGCGCTTGCGCGCCACTGGCCTTGACTGTAGAGTTCCGGGTATCGTAGCGGGTTGCGGAGAGCGTTGCGGGACAGCGGAAACGGTCTACGAAAACTCCCTAATATGGGTAACTGACGGGGATGTGGGTGGGTCGAAGGATGGGCGGTATAGCAAATGCTTTGGAAGCTTCGCAGAAGGAGGAAAAAGAAGCAGCTCAATATAGGATTCATAAACATGCAGGGAGGCAGAAATAGAATGAAGTTGGAAGAGATTGCGGAACAATTAAATGGTGAAGACTTTGTAGTGTATGGATTGGCAGAAACGCATCTTAGATATACGGATGAATCACCCTACATGGCAGGTTATTTCTGGGTGGGATGCGATCGATGTGAAAGGGAAAGGAAAGGAGGTGGATTGGGAGCGCTAATGAAACACAGGGCTGGGAAAGGGTGAGGGAAAGCTGCAGATAACAGATGTGGTTAAAAGCTAATGTTAGAGGGTTAGACACGCTCATAGGATTTGTATATCTAAAAAACAGGAACTGATTCAAGAGAGGAAAATACGTAGCACTTGACGTGTATTTCCGAAGATGTTGGAGAAATCGACACTAATCTGGTAATAGTTATCTTAGGAGACATGAATGCAGATTTAGAAGACTTGGACGGATAAACATATTCTACACAGAGGATGCTTCAAGAATTCTGCGATGTTCTTGATCTGGTGCTTCTTAACGGCCAAGTAAATTGCGACAGAAAAATAACGTGGGAGAGGAACAATTCGCACTCAACAGTTGATTACTGTCTAATTTCAAGCAAACTGTATAACAGATTAGAACACATAAAAATAGATGAGGAAAACACGAAAAGCTTAGGAAGTGATCATAAGCAACTTAAAATAATGTTTGATACAGCAGAACAATTCTTCAAAGAAGCAGTATATCGACCCTAAACGATGCCCAACTACAAGAAGTATCAGAACGAATTGAGACTATAGCATCCAGGCAACTGGAGAGAGAATGGACATAGAACGATTTAGTAAACACTTTTAAAAGAGAGCTAGAGAAGTTCAGAATCAAACAAAGAGAAAGAAAAAGGAAACGCCAAAAAGTTGGTGGGACAGTGAAGTTAAGGCGCCTATAGCAGTGCGACAAGAGGGCTCAAGGGGGAACCCGCTCAACATTCAAGTTGTTTTAATAGAACACGTAGAGAAGTATAAACACATACGAGTATGGTTGAATGGGGAAAACAATACTTAAAAAAAAACAGGAAGAAAATATGCAAAAAAAAAAAGAAGGAAAAAGGAATGTAGCAATTATGAGGCATATGTCACTCGGGAATTACAATAGACGTGAAGTTGTTAGGGGAATATGGAAAGGAGTCATGCATGATATCTGAGGTCTGGTAGATCAAGAGACCCGACAGAGGAGCGTGGCCAGACTGGCACTGGGGGCGCATGGGAATACACCCAATGAAGGAGTGCAGGGAGGCTTGGGCTGGGCATCTTTCGAGGCTAGAGAGGCGTTCAGTGAGTTGAAATTCGAACAAAGACGGGACACACTTGAGGATACGCGATGGGCGAGAAAGGTATATAAGCATCTATACATGGAAGGTTTGAATTTTTAGTGGACAAGCCGAACCCGAAAACTAAAATTCAAATACAGACAGTCAAGTGCGGGGGCAGAACAAACTACCTTTGTGAAAAGGAAAGTAAAAGAAGCCGAGAGAAAGATACGGGAGGAAAGAATGCAGGGAAAATCAGCCTTAACTTTATGTATAGGGGAAGAAAACAGGAAATAAGGAAGGAACATTAGTATGATAATTCAGGGGAGAGCTCTATTGTTAATCGAGGCTAGAACATGAGTATTGAGGACTAGAACATGTAAGAAAAAGTATGAGGAATTGGATACGCGGTGTTGCTGTATGCCGAGGGGAAGACGAGGCAATAGAACATGTGGTGTTGAGATCCACAGGGCTGGGTCCCGCCCTCCCGGAGGGGGCGACACATCTAGCCGCAGCGCTTGGGTTTGCAGACGAGTATGGAAGAATGCGTGATAACTGCATTTGAACAACAAAGAGGATATTGGGAGACTGGTGGAAATTATCTAGGAGGAATTGAATGACGTACAACTAACTGACGCAGCTGGGGATAGGCAGGACAGAGGAAAATTGGTTTTCCCTCCCGCATGACTCCGGACCAAACTCTCCACTTTCACTTCCAGTGGGCCCAGTGCCAGGGTAACGGTGACAGGTGAAGAACGAAGGGGAAGCTCCTCCCACCCCTTTCCACTTCAGCCGAGCGAACGGTGGAGAGAAGGTCGCCTCCTCTCCACCGTTCGTTCCACTAAAGTGGAAGGGGGTGGGAGGAGTTTCCCCTTCGTTCTTGACCTGTCACCAGAGGAAAATTGGCCACTCCCTCACCGGGGAAGGGGGGGGGGAAGTAGTTTTTTGTCCGATCGCGCAAAGGTCATCGTGGTGATATTTCACACCGCCTGGTGATAGTTACAGAATTGCAGAGGGTAATCAAATTGGCGAAGGAAAGAAATAATACTTTTGGTTCTTAATTTGCTGGGTAGCGCAAGCTACCGCCCGATATAAAGGGTACAACCGTTAGCATTCATGCATCCATCCAACCGAGAGCCGTAAAACATTTTGGAGGTGAAAAGAACATCTGAACAAAATGGTCAGATGTCATCACCCTAAGCGAAGCGCACACGAAGGCACTAGGCTCGTCCAGGGAGGGGAGCTATGCGCCAGGCCATTACTTCCGCGCTGTGCGCCATCTCTGCTTGATGGACGTTGTGTACAAACGAGGGGACATCACAGACAGCGTGACGTGGTCATTTGCTTGCTTCGGTGTTTGAGACCACGTGCGGCCTGCGCTACACCTCGATGCTGAACGCGGGAAGGTCGTTACGCGGGCTGACACAAGTGACACGAGGTTAGGTAAGCCTCACACACCGACGCCCTGTCTTGTTTCCGTTTTTTGTGTTTTCAAAGTTTCAAAGCAATGATGTGAGCGTTTGCGTATTTAGTTGCTCCGTTAGGTCGCCGGGCCAGAATAGGTTCACGGATAGTTTTCCGATGGTGCTTGTCCGATCGCGCAGACCTATTACGAGTTCTGCTATTTTTTATTTCCCCTTTGACATTGCGATTGTGGTCTCGGGCGTTTGACTCGTGTAAAATCACCGGACGACGACTCTTGTGAGTTGGAAAGAAAGCACGATTCGGCCGTTAGGCTTAGCCAGAGCTCTGGGATCGTCTGCTAACGCAAGGTGGGAAGAGAAGGCAGAAAGGCTCGTATTTTTTTTTCCTTCCTTCCTCTTGTAGCGTGTCGTAAGAAGCTGTGTCTGCGCTACTATTATTATTATTTCCGCCTCCTTCTTTTCACCGTCCCCCATCGTTACCAAGGAGAGGCGTTCTTCGCTGCTACTCCTCGGAGCAGCCCCTTCTTTCTCGGTTCGTGACAATGATCCCGTCGCGGACGCAGAAATGAAAATGGCTGGATTGTGAATAGAACCGAGGAACGAATGCGGGGCTCTTTGTTTGTCTCGGCGCTCTCTCCCTCTCGTTCGGAATGGCAACCTTGCGAGAAGACCGACCTCTTGGAGGGGAATGCTGTGGGTGCGGATTCCAGACGCTTTAACCGCCTTCATCCTTAACCCCCCCCCCCCCCCCTTTCTTTTTTTCTATTGCGCATTCTGCAATCTACAACCACCTTATGCTTGGCACGTACACAAAGCACTCGACAGTGATGGTCTCTTTCTTTTTCGTTTCTCTGGCTCCTTTTTCTTTTGTTAGTGTCTGGAAAGATCTGTCACAGAAAACGCAAGTGAATCGTGCTATTATTTTTTTCTATTTAATTTTTTACGTCTTCGCTTACGCTGTCGCTACGCGCGTAAGATGATTCACGCAACGGTCCATTGGGAGCTTGAATGCGTGTTGTATTTGCGCGCCGCAGGAGGCTGCGATTGAAAGGCGGTTATCGACGGGTGTCGCGATATAACGATACCTGATACTCTACCCATGCATTTGCGCCTGCGTCGTATCGTTATCGGAGGTGACGATTTACGGAAAAAATTCCTATTATCGGCGCGTAAACTCCAAGAAGCAACAAGAAAAGTAAAATCAGTTCGATGTTTTTCAGCTCGAGTGCACGTAAAACGGTTCCCTGAAACTCTAGTGGTTGGTGTCGCACCGTTTATGCCATCGCCTCCATTTTTTCCCCAGGTCGCGTAATTCCCCCCCCCCCCCTCAGTTCCTTTCTACGTGCATCGCACTTGCTGCGCGATCGAACACGATCAAAGCAACGCCGAAGCCACTAACGCAGGGAAAGAGCGAAAGCCACTCGTCGATGCGCGGCTCCACTTGCAGCAAGCGTGGCAAGGTCAATGGCGGAAATAGCCGCTTCCTCCTTTTCTTTTTTTCCCTCTTTTGTTTCGCTGCGGCGCGCGGCAGCCTAATGTGTATGTAGCGCGCGATGGGTTTGTAGGTCGCTTTGTTAGCACCTACTACGGGTCGACGTCGTCTGCCATCCGTGTTCCGCCGTGTCCCCTCTTTGCGCATGCGCTGCGCGGAGTGATACAAGAGCGTCCCGCTGTGGTTTCCGTGGCAACCGCGTGGCACGCGTGGGGGTCTAGCAGACGACTCTTCGCAGGGACGGGTCGTGATCCGATTACGAGTGAGCGTTCTCGGCTCATTAATGCATCAACGGAAACGACAGACGAGACCGAAATGAACCGAACAGCTATATAACAATAAGACTAGGGAAGACCGTGGTCGCTCGATCTCGTCTTTCAGGTTTCGCCGGGTTCTTGGCTTTTCCGCGGCGCCGTTCCGTTCTTTTCTGCGCGAACTGGACTCGTTTCCAAGGCGATTTGCATCGAATCCAATTTAGGGCTTTCATTTTGCGTCGCGGCGGGCACGGAGTTATTCGGTTGGTACCGGTGCGCCTGTGTGGAGTGCGCAGCACAGCACGAGCAGGACGACGTCTTTCGAGATGTCGGGTTTCCGTTACTTCGGTGCCTAGGGTTAGGTGTGCACGTGGTGCTTCGAAGTTTTCTGTGTTTGGGAAGCAGGTGTTGTGGTGCACGGCGAAGTGCTTCTACGGCGGCGCGAACTATCTCGTATTTCGGCTGTGGTGCGGGTGCTGCGGCTGGATCTTTGTGTGTATTGTGTTGTGTTCGTTTGTTCTAGCGCGCACGTGCTTGTGTTTGCGTGTATTTGAGGTACGTCCACGAAGTCTCACGCGTCTCAAAGGTGATGGATTATCTTCAGTGTGCTGATACCTTTTTTGTTTTTTTTGTGACGGACATTTTGGGTAGCCTTTTCTATGTCAAGCTGGAAGTAGTAGCTCGACTGCCCCTTTGCTTTAATTGACATTTTCCTGGCTATTTAAAACGAGTAATAATTTTCCAATTTGCCCCGTTTATCTGATAAATGATTGGTCATTTTGAGTTACCATTGCGGTCACTCCGTAATTAATACTGCTCATATATTGCTGATGACAGTGGACAGGAAAATACTTAGAAAATATTCCGCAATACATGTCAGTAGATTATGCTGCTGTGTTGAGGTTTCAGAGAGCTCTTTTTATTTGCTTTATAGAGGTAATTAACCTCTTTGAGTGTGTGTGTTTGTTTGTGTGTGTGTGTAATTCTGCGTTGATTGTCTGACCCTTGGCATTTAAGATAGTTAGCCTTTCTAGGTATAAATATTCTTACAAGCTTGTAGCTGGTGTCAAGTACCAGACTGAGATTCAAACCCGGTCCACGGGCCTTAGACTTGGTTAGACTGTTTGCTTTGCAGGGCTGTGAGGCATTGTTTTTTATGGGCCTGCAGTGACACTGATTCTCCCTCTGCTTGCTCGTGCAGTTCAGCTGTTGGGTGGATGCCGTCATCTTTGTGTTCAGCCTCGAGAATGAGGCCTCGTTCAGCGCCATCTACAGCTACTACATGCGCATGGCACACTTCCGCAATGCGGCAGATCTCCCCCTCATCCTCGTCGGCACCCAGGGTGAGTCGGCACTTTGTGAATGCTGGGTGACCACTTTGCATTGGGTCGTTCTCTTGTCTCGATTTTCCAGAGTTGTCTGCTCGTGAAAATGCTGGCATGGGGCCTTTACATCTCATCTGGCCTTGGAGGAATGTTATATTAGCTGAAGTGGTGTGTGTGGCAGTCATTGTACTTTTTTCAATAAACATACAGAGTTATCTAGAAAAAAATAGTTGATCCAGCAGAAGTATGACATAAATTATGAGGAGCAGCCACAGAGAAAGCCAGGCATTCAGGGCTGCCCTGTTATCCAGGTAAAGAAGTGTAACATTGTGCAAGCTGAGTGGCATAGGCCCAGGGCCGTAACCAGGGGGGGGTTAGGGGGTTCTGACTCCCCCCGAAAAATATTTTATAGTATAGTGCGTGGTACATGGTCGGTGCATTTGCAGCCAGCCGATTTTAATCTCCACCTCTGCGCACGCGCAGTGGCGCCGGTCGGCTACCGGGTACCAAACCGGGACCGGTTCTCCGGTTTGCTATGACTCTCCATTATATGCCACTGATGCACATCATTCATAGGCGAAAATAAGACAATAGACATTTTCAAAATGGCCGCCGTTGTCCCCTAAAACCCCCCCGAAATTTTTTTCTGGGTACGGCCCTGCATAGGCCCCACACTATGTTACAATTCATTGGTGCATCATTGTGTATCACTTAAATTGGGATGAAGACTCATCAAGTTGCCCTAAAGGGATACAAAACCAACATTTGGATTTCACAAAAGGCCGGAGAAGCATTGAGCGGGACGCTACGAACTCCGAAACCTCACTCATACATCAAAATGTCAAATGTATGACTGTATTTTTGGAAAAAAAGGCACAATCAAGCGACACATTTGACTTCACAATCATCCTGGAATAGTTGAGGATGAGGGGAAGCAGCCTCGTTTTTCCTCCTCGCTTGGGTTCACCAGCTTGACGGGACGAAGCGAGGAGAAGAGGGAATGAGAATCGTGACATAACTTGTCTCGTTCGCCTCGTCAGCCGTGTTCAGTCGCGCATTTCGTTTCCAGAAATATGGCCATCCGTTTGAGCTATTTCTGTACGAGTGGTGTTTTTGGGTTCTGCAGCGTCCTGCCTATCGCTCCAGCCCTGTTTTGTGAGCTCTATATTTTAATTCAGTATCCCTTTCAGGGCACATACGAGGGAAGACCCAAAAGAAACCAAACTAAATTTTTTTGCACTTATTTATTCCCATTTCAAGTACAAACGTTCAATCTCCTTCAAAGTACTGTCCACTTGCACTAATACACTTGTCTAATCTTTTAATCCATGTGTCGAAACATTGTTTAAATTCATCTTTTGTGATGCTTGACAGCGCCTCCGTTGTTTTTTTCTTCACCTCAGCAACGTCAGCAAAACGCTTTCCTTTCATTTCTCTTTTCATTCTAGGAAACAAAAAAAAGTCGCACGGGGCAAGGTCGGGTGTACGCCGTTTTTAACAGTTCAATAGTTTCTGTTCCACTTTTTCCGAGCAAAAAACAGAATTTAACCGCCGCACGCTGTTCACAGAAATCAGACATTGCAAAAACGACGCCCACACGAAACACTTGTCACTATAAACCCAGCCGCAACTAGTCCTAACCTTCTTCGAGGACGGAATTAGGCTTAATGACTCAGCAATGTTCGCTCTATCAACTCCTGGCGGCAAAACGCGGTACTGCAAAAGCTCTGCTTAAAAAAGAATTAGTTCGGTTTCTTTTGGGTCCCCCTCATAGACACACCGTGAGGTGCAATGTGTGCACGGCAAATACGTCTGCTGCATTCAGCTATTTTTGAGCAGTTGCTTAGGGGCTAATGTTTGGTGACCTGTGTTGTAAGCTGTTTCCAGTGAAGACGCTGAATTCCCCAATAACTTAGACCTCGAAATGTCATATTTGATCATTAAATTTGCCGTGCACGCTTGGCACGTCCCTTTTGGCATATCTGTGGATACCCTGTCACTGCAGCTTTTTGTCTGTCTTCATCTATAATAAAAAAAATAATCTGAATTTGAGGTAGAAGCTTATAGTTTAAACAGCATAGTGCTGCGTCTTTTCACAGTTTGTTGCATCACATCCCGACCCTATGAGCGTGAGAGTACCTTGTTTGGGGGCGGAAATCTGTATGCCATTGCGAGTACCCCCATTTTGATTTGTGCGTGCCTAATTCTTCGTGCTGGGGTGCGACGCAGACGCCATCAGTGAGAGCAATCCACGGGTGATCGACGACCTAAGGGCTCGCAAGCTGGCAAGCGACCTGAAGAGGTGTTCTTACTACGAGACTGCCGCCACTTACGGACTTAACGTCGAGAGGGTCTTCCAGGACGGTAAGTGGAACCCCTCCTCTCTCTCTTTGTGGCAGAGGGCTTAGTCTTCGAACACCCTCTTAGTCAACGTTCTTAGATCCAACGATTCACAAGCCTCAGGGAAGAGCAACATTCAAAATTGGTTCTCTTTTGCCTGCACATGAGCAGGTACGAGTGTGCAGCATTCCTAGCGCCACTGACGGCAGCGCCTACACGGGCAACAGAGAAGGACTGTTTTTGAACGGTGCCTCTTTTGTACAAACTTCACGTCAACCATAAAAACCTTGATAGAATGAGTTTCTACCGCAGGTAATGTGCATCCAATATTCCACCGGTTCCGTCAGCTCTGTTTGTAGGGTAGGCTGACGGCGTTGTGAGTGCCAAGGAGTGAATGCGCCATTAAGAAGGCGCCAGGCATTCCTGGAAGCTCATCAACTGACTCTGATACCCTAACATTGTCTGAGGCAGCAAGGCTGTAGTGCCGAGGCTTCTGCCTCGCCTGCAAGGGGCAAATGTGAGGCACGGATTGGACGGAGTACTGCGTCGGCGTTTGGCCAAAACTCGCATCCCTGCCGATGCAGCATCATCCTGCAACGCTGTTGCAGCTACTTGTATGAGCATGCGAGAATGAGACGCAAGACGAAGCCACATTCTCGCGCGTCAATGTGAGGCCGCAGCACCGTGGAAGTTACTCCGGCTTTGACAGTGTCGTGATGCTTTGTGAGGGAACTGTAATGGCATCTTTGGTCTTCGCGCATAGTTAGGGTTTCCATCTCAAATGGATTGCGTGCTTGGGACAAATGTCCACTGGCGTATTTCAATTTGTATAACATCTCTTTTTCTTTTTTCAATATTGAAAAGGTCAGGCTAGCAAGTACCTTTGCTTCGTTGATTGGACCACTTTGTTGTCTACTACAACAATCCAAGTTGGCTTCAGCATTTTTTTTTTGTTTTTCCTTTCTTTGCGAGTTTTATCATGTCTTTTTCAAGAGCACCCCAGTTTTCATTAGATTAGTAGAGGCATTATGCAGTGCAAAGCTTTATATGAGTTGGTTCAGGTCCATGGTTTCGTCCTTCTTCAAATTGCAGAGGACAGTAGTGGTGCTAGTTAATTTAAATGAAAATATATTTTTTCTATTATGTTTTTGCTAGTAATCTCCCATCTACATTCCTTCCTTGTCTAGGTTTATAAGTAGGATTGCGTGCTTTCTGAGTTTATTTTTTTTGTAAAATTCAAAAAGTGTTTTTCGGGGTTAATTTTTCGCTGGAAATGTGGGGTTTATTAGAGTTTTATTTTTGTTAGATTTCAAATGATCCGAAATTGAAAGTTTAATTTTACTCTGTGCTTATTTTTTTTCAAACAAAAAATAAATATTGTTTGGGCAAAAACAAACATTAAATTCATAAAACAAATAATAAGTATCCAAGGATTTTTTTTTTTTTTGTAGCTGCATTTGGCATTGATGCTCTTACAGTACTCACTGTCGCATGACAAATGTTCAAAACAAGTGTTAATTCAATAAACGTCAGCACTATCAACTTCAAATGAAATGGGAATAATGGAGCGTGTGGTTCTCGACACATGCTGTGCCTCCTGGAGGCCTCGGGAAACTGATAAAACTACGGGGTGGAGAATAGGGCGCTGTGGTGGTATGCATCCTACCCAATCTGTTTGACCCTTGCCCAGCACAACCCAAGCTTTGATGCTGCGTCGGTGGTGCACCGAAAGTTCCGTCGCTGTTTGCATTTCTTTGATCCTGATAGTACTTTTAGATAGCCAAACTTCTGGATGCATAAAACCTTTAGCTGCCCTCCCCATCATGTGAAATCTACACGTTCACATCTTCCACTGTTCTAAAAACACAACCCCTTTTCCATCTAAGAAGCACAAATAGTATGGTTCAAACTGAAAATCGGAACAGTGGCTCTTGTCCAGTGGCTATGCCAGTGCTTTTGTCGTTGCCCAAATTCCAGAAGTACATTGGCCCATTTTACTGAAAAAACCTTGACAAGATAAACAGAAAACTTCCTTGTCAGTAGACAAAAAAAAAAGAAGAAAAGATGAAGTGTTTTTTTTGGGAGGGGATTACTAACCCTGTGCTCTGCATACCTTATTCTTAAAATACCGTCTTTTTGGCTTTTTGTTTTGCTGTTGGAACCTCAAAATAGTTTTTCGGTGCAAAAATTTTATTGGCAAGTGTTTTTTGAAGTGTGCAAGATTTATTCGAAAACATGGAACCCTATTTATAAGGTAGGCTGCTTTATAGTTGGAAAAATGCAGACTTGCTTGCTTCTGATAAAGGTGTCTTATAAATAGAGTTTCTGGTTTTCGCTATTTATTGAAAATGGCAAATACTATTTTTATTCTGCCTGATTAGTGGGGAAAAACCAATAGGTCCCAAAAATTCTGTATACATTATTGTGCATTGACTTTAGCTTTATTCCCACTTGTCTTATGTACTTTCAACTAATTAAGGATAAAGCTTACCTTTCTAACTATTTCTGGCTGAACAAAATCATCTAAATGATCCCTGGCAGATATTTTATTTTCTAACTTCCGCACCTCCCTCTTTTCATGTGCAGCAGTTTGCCTCTCTACGAATTTATTTTACCGATTCCACGTGCCGGCACCATGCTCATGTGGGACAGATCCCTATATATCCCTTTTTTTGTAAAGATATGAGTGCTAATTTCTGCACCTAATTCTATAACAAATGAATGCAGAAAACCAAAGCTTACATACTAAGATGAGAAAAGCAAAACATCGAAAGAATACATAGAATCAGTTTTTCGAGTGGAAATATGTGAGAGTAGCAAATGTCTCCGCAGCCTGCCAGAGGATAGTGCAGCTGCGCATGGCGTCTTCCCTGACCCCGACCAACTCGCGCTCCGGGAACCCCTGTGGGGGCGCCGGCGCTGCCCTGCGGCCGTCTCTGGGCCACTTGGGCGCGTCCAACAACGGTTATGCGTCGACCGGACAGCACGGGAGGGAGGCGCAGTCCCAACAGCAGCAGCAGGCTTCCGCGCAGTCGACGGCCAATGCGACGGCCGCGTCTCATCAACAGCTACAACTCGCTGCACGGGGCCACTGGCGTTGGCGGGAACTTCAACCAGGCCTCGCTCAAGGTGGGCAGCTTCCTCCAGCAGCCTTCGTGTCGAACGCTGGTTTTCGGGAGAGCTTAGTCGAAACAGCCGGCATATCGACCAAAGAGGGGAGCAGGCGGGATGAGGGCCGGGTTCCTGGAGAGCAAAGGGGACCTTTGGACTGTTCGGTGGGACTGCATTCTGAATCGATTCAAAGCGAAGCTGAAGATAAAGATTAGTTCCCGTAAAGCTTGGGTTTCTCTTAGTCGAGATGGGGGCTTCTCAGTTTAACCGATTTCGATAAACAAACTCGGAGGTCACTTTTTGGGTGTTCATCGGTACACCGTAAACGACTCGAGTTTCGCGAGGACATAGTTCGCGCGAATGTTGCGGCTTAAAATGCGTCTTCGCAATGAATCACTCATGCGAATATGTCGCCCTACGACAACGAATACGTAGCGCATCGCTCCAAATCGCAAACTTTCGGTGCTTGGGAAATATTTCCGAAACCCTCGCCTCCGAAAATTTGCGAAACATTGAGAACCTTGCAAATAAAGTTTACGGCATGCCGAAAACGAGGTACCCGGTTCCAGGCGAGTTGCGCGCATGCAGGAGACGCACCTGCGGGAGATCCGTGACTGCCTTTCTGCCACCACCACCTCGGTGCAGCGGGAGATCCAGAAGCTGGAGAAGGCCGACCGGACCGCCGCCGCCACGCCGGCGGCCGAAGGGGCCGGCGGGACGGGCCAGGCCGGCCCAGTTGCGGGCAGCAACAACAACAACGGCAGGGACCGCCCAGAGTTTGTGACGCCCTGCTCCACCCCAACGACTGCGCGGAAGACGCGGCGGAGATCCAACCTCTTCACGGTGGGGGACCTGCCGCGCTGCTTGGGGCCGGCACGTGCTGTGCTCCGACATCGACGATTTTCGCGGCATGTCTTTGAGCCTTTAGGACCGCCGTGCGCCGCAAAACCCGATTCCCTCGAGAAAGCTGGGGAGCGAACCTGCCTCCGACGGCCTTCTGTTCTGGCTGCTAGGTGCCGTCGATTTTGCTGAAGTTGCCAATGGCGTATAATCTATAAGTAATGCCTGCCCATGGTGGAGACTTAAAAGGAAATAATACGAGGTTGACAATCTTTTGGGGGCAAGTGTTTGTTCCGGATTTTACGGTATCTTTTTTTTGGTACATCCGCAGTATATTTTTAAAACTCTAACTTGGGTCAAATTAGCAAAGTATCGAGCTTGTGAGAAAAAAAAAATCATTTACAGAAAGTTGGTTTGCTTTACCTGCTCCTCCTGCTCCAACTACACTCATTGCAGACTGCCATATTTAGTATAAGAGTTTAGCTTACCTTACATGACGGAGGTGCACTGCCCTACACTTTTCTGCACCAAAGCAGGCTAGTATAGGTCAATCGAATGAGCCCAGTATTTTACAGTGGAGCTGTAAAATACTGGGCTCATTCTTTCATACTGGGCTCAAAAGTCTCTTGCAAAGTTAGCAAAATATTTCATCCACAAATATAAAATTGGTTACCACAATTCAGTGGTAATGGTTTAATTAATTGGAGATATGTAGCTCGTCTCGGACACTATTTCTTAGCCAGAATAACTGTACAAATCGAGATGCTTAAAAGTTTCCAGGAAATACTTGTCATTGGCAACTTCACGCACATACATAGGCCATACTAGCCTGCATTGCTACATGACCGAGTTAAGTGCACTTGTGAACCAAACGTAGATCTGACCTTTCTGGCATGCATTTTTTTCTTCTTGCCCGACGCAGCCGTTGAAGAAAGCGGACGAAGAAAAGCGGCAGAAGAATGGCGAGATGGGCAGCGGTCGGGTGATCCCTGTGAGGCAGGCACGTGGTCTTCTGCTTCATTCCTTTCTCCTTTTATCTCCTGCTTTGGAACACAGTGTTAAATTGTCGCTCCTTGTCACGCTGCATTGCCCATAGGTTTCAACTCACTGTCCATTTTTGGGCCAAATATCTGTGCTTTGTGATGTTTATCCAACTGTTCAGATATAAAAAATTCTTCTAGAAAATGAGATCGAAATATTTTATGAAGGCCGGTCTGTGTGCTTGGAGCCTAGCGTACGATGGTCGGTGTGCTACTACTTTATTTAGCATTATTGTCTTCATCACAATAACAATAATCTTTCCGGAGACTTTTTTATTGAAAAGTGAGATACTAAGAAAAACTGCCAAATATCTACAGAGTGAAACAGACGTCACGAATGAGCGATTGCCGGCATTTGTTTAGTATTCTTGCACAGCTGGGTGTCTGTGTTCAAAAATATAGCTCTCGTAGTAGAATGTGCTTATATGGGGCACCAACCTTAGCAATAACATTTTGTGTTTGTAACTAACATATTTGATTAAAACGCCATAAAACTTGTAGCCAATGTACAAAACTGAACTGCCAGGAAACACCCACATCATCTTTGCATGAACCGAGCCATGCTGCATACATTTCGTTGATTTGAGATGTGGAAAGAAATTCCCACTAGGCAGCTGTGCCGACAGCCAGCCCACGCACAGTTTGCCCACATAGAGCCTTCTTTCCTCGCCCAATGCAGGGCTACCTGTACAAGAAGAGCATCAAAGCACTGAACAAGGAGTGGAAGAAGAAGTATGTGACCCTGACCAGCGACGGCAGGCTTACCTACCACCCCAGTCTGCACGTGAGTATTCCCGTTGTGCCTGACCTTACAGAACCTCCGGACGGGCTCAGAAGGAAGAAATGTCCTCACTGAACACAATTTTATGTTGCATACAACAAAACGCTGCGTCCGCTTTAAAAAATATTGTATCCGTTTCGTTGTGCGCTCACTATTTCGGTGAGGACATAAGAAACTACACTGCGGGGCGCGAAACGTCGCAATTCTCTAATGCTGTCACTCAGTCGTTAGACGGGCGGGGAAGCGCTTCCTTGTCAACGTTTCAACGTTTCTCCGTTCCTTTTCAACGTTTCTCCGTCCTCGTTTCTTGCTTTTGGTAGGTTAGGGGCAAACAACAGCCGCTAGAGACCTTGATAGACAGCCAGCAGAAAGTGTGATTGGCTGAATCCTGCAGACCAGGTCATGGGCTTGTTCCGAGGATGCAAGCGGGCGCCCGTGCTCTCTCCTCCCACAGAAAATTGTTCTACAGCAAATCAAAAATGTAGAAAAAAATTTCACTTTTCCGCCTAAAGTTGCGAGCAACCGAAATCGCGGTGGATCGTGTCTTGCGTGGACAGCCCTTTGCCGGAGTTGCGTAATTTGAGTAGCCTCGTGCGTGCAGCTAGCCAAGCGGAAGTGAAGACGTTTGAACAGAGAGTTGTTCTCGTTTCCCAGGACTACATGGAGGACGTGCACGGCAAGGAGATCCCGCTCATGCACCGACGGTCAAGATCCCGGGACAGAAGCCCCGGGGATCGAGGGTGGCGGGGTCCCAGGTCAACGACCTCACTTCCGACGTGGGCACCCTGTCTCTCGCCGGTGGTGAGTTACTTCCTTTCTTTTGTCGTTCGTCTCGGCACGGAATGTGCGTGGCCTCAATCCTGCTCCAATTTGAGAACTAACCGAGCACGATAAAAGTTCCGTGCCGCATCGTCGGTTTGGCCTAATGTTGTGCACTGCTTTGGTTGTCTGCTTGAGCTTTATTTTCTTGCACTTGCTGTTTGCCTTGGCTCGTTGCATCTCCCTTCCTGTGTCGGCATATGCTCCTCATACATCCTTGCCTGCTTCTTTGTGCTTTTGTGTCGTAAAACGCTGCCTTTATTTTATTTAACCGCTCCTAGTAGAGCTATTGTCGATTGGTTTCTGGAAGGGGTGAGCTGGTTGAATGCTGCGTCGTTAGGGGTAGTTTGGGCCTAGTCGGTTCCTCTAACCAATGGCGTGCTGGCTGGTAGGCTGTAATGCCCCACAAATGGTTGCTCTTAATTCTAGCTCGTTGTTGCGCTCTCTATCTCGACTAACGCACTAACTTAGAACTATTTTCATTTCTGTCGCAGCTATTGCGGGTTACTAGGCTAGTTCCTCGTGCATGTCCTCTGCCGTAGGATTTTGGTCTCGATGTTTAGATATGCCAATCGCAAGTTTCTGGTGCTTGAATATAGGACGCTCAAATTCTCGTTGCAATTTTCTGCCCGTAGACTAATCTGGGTAACCGAAGACCTTTATGCCGTAAGTATTTGTATTTGCTCCGATTGCATAACGGTCGACGGCCAGTCCTTGGTCTCGTGTAATCAGAGTAAAACCTCAATAATATGTGTTTTAGGGTCACCAGCCAGATTATTGCTGGTGACCCTGAAACACAGGGTCACCGGTACCAAACAAATGTCGACACCCATGGTCGACACAACACTCTGGTTGCCGCCGTCGCTCATAGATGGCGGTAGCTGCCCAGAGTGTTGTGCTTGCCGGTTGTCTGTTTGCCGCCGTCGCTCATAGATGGCGGTAGCTGTCCAGAGTGTTGTGTTTGCCGGTTGTCTGCTTGTCGCCGTCACTCATAGATCGCGGCAACCTTTCCAGCCTCGGCAACCAGACAACTCGTTGCTGCCGTCGCTAATAGATGGCGGCCACATTTCTTCGGAAAAAGAACAGCGGGAATAGAATGAGCGGCGATGTGTGCAGCAGTGCAAATGGTTCCGCAACTGCCATGAGGCCGCTATCGCCTAAAGTTCCACTGTGTTGAGCGCTTCAGATTTTCTTGCGAAAGAAGAGCAGATCGCTTGCCTGGAAAGCCACGGCCGAGAACAGAAGCTACAGCTCCGCTGCTCTTCCTTCTTCACCAGAGTGGAAAGGCCGGAAGTTTTTCCCATTCCACTTTTCGCCATAAACTTCACTTTGGGAGAACTATCGTTTGGTAACGGGACAAACGGAAAGGCTCACTCATTGTTTTTCCTAACTGGAATTAATGGGAAATGCAACTGTGGCATTATTTTTTTTTTTTTATTTTGTGGATGTCTTCTATGAAAGATGTTAAGCATAAGATAAATTACTTCCTGGAAATTTTGTTTTCACAATTGCACTCTCCAGGCATTATGCGGCGTACGTGGTGAAGAAAAATGTTTTAGTTTTCTAACGATAATTTTTCTAAACAATGTCAATGTGTTTCTGGTAAAACAACTAATCTTTTTAACAATATATGTACACAGATGAAACTTTGCACTGTACCCTGCCTTGCAACTGCCAGTATATACTGCTAGTTTCATTCATATTAAGCCAGAAGTTCAAAAGTTTACTCTTTTGTGTAGTGTCCTCCCTTAACTATTGGTCAAGTTTGAGGACCCCCGTATTATTGAGATTCTACTCCGATTCTGCCAAGGACTTGTCCGTTTGGTGGGTAGCGCTTATATTCTAAAGCACGTCGGTGCTGCCGTGGAGAGGTTCATTCAGTTTCATAATCAGTTCCATTGATAAGAGTTGCCTGCAGGAGTGTACGTAGCCAAACTTATCTAAAAGAAAGTAAGTTATCATATTTGCCTCAAGATGCGCATGTAACAGAGTCTTTCTATACAGCCTACTAGCAATAATTCGGTCGCTTTATTAGAGTTTGCGGTTAGTTTGAAGCAGGGTATGGTCCCGGCAATTACGCGTACAAGTCTGTGCCCCGAAATGCGCAGTCATTTGAAGTTTAAACTCTGGACTTGTTAACCCGAGGGATCGTTTTATGTGCTTGAGAAGTTCGCAAACTCTGGGAGCATGAAAAAGCCTCGCGATTATGCTGAACAAACTTAAATGGACCCTGCAAGGGCTTTTTTACTGTTTTTTAATTTGCACCAAACCTGAGTGCACTGAACGTAGTAACTTAATGAAACTTTTCTTTTCTAGAATTTCGCTTTATTTTAAAAGTTATAGGAAAGCTGGAATTACAAAAACAAGCAAAAAATAACCTCCTTTATGACGACCTTGGTCGCTTGAGTGGCCAGGAACTAGAGGAGGGGTAGTAAGCTCAACGAGCGCTCATGGCTGCCGCACTCCGTGTCGACGTCTCGAAAGGGCTCCACTAAAGCATGTTCTGGGTAGGCTGTATGAAGCAAGCAGCCAGGGTGGCTTGCATTGCCTTTGCTGTGCGATCAAACACTAATTTGGCATGACACTTCATTGGCCACAAACGATAGGAAACACGGGGTAAAGATCAGTTCAGAACGGGGGCCACTTCACGCTGCCATAGCACCAAACGGCCAAATTGCAAGCCAAACCTGCTCAAGACGCTCGGAACCGGGCGGATCCTCGAGCCCGTATACGACCGTAGCGCCGCCGCGCACATCTAGGACCTTTCTACGCTCGTTGCTCGTCGGTGCCTGATCCCACTACACCTTTCCAGTATGCGCCGCCTTTTCCACCGCTTGGTGGCGGTTATGTCGACGGGTCATTTCTTGTTTCCGTACTTTATAAACTGCATTTGTTTCTTTTTTGATCTAGAATACTGAACAAAAACTGCTTTCATAAATAATTGAAACGGTTCGCACCACTTACATTTTGAATTTCGACTAAAAAGAAGCTTTTAGCTATTCTGACCACTAGTAAGCCCAAGACCAAAGACTTCACATATCGCGCGCTTTTGGCACCGCGGGTCGCCCCGTAGGTGGAGGAGGTTTCCGCGTCGTCCGGTTAAAATATAATGCACTGATATTTAGTTACTCTTTCTGTGCCCGCTGGCTTGCCCGAATCTTCAAAGACGTGGAAACCGCAAAAAAGTTAGACGCTTAAATATGATTGCAGGGCCCCTTTAAGACTACCGGGATAACTAGGTCATGCATAAACCATCCTCTAAGAGATGTGGCAACCGCAAAAAGGTAGACGCTTGAATATGATTGCAGGGCCCCTCTCGCACCCGCACACACTTTACCGCTTTTATCTACCGGGTGAATGGTCAAGAAAAATATTTAATAAGCGCGGCGCACGACTAAGCCACAGAAGCGGCTGAGCCGATTAAGCGGCCAAGCCAGCATGACTACAAGCGCGCGCATCGTGGCTTCGTCCCCACAGAAATTACAGAAGTGAGCACGGTGCATACGGCCAACAAAGCTTGGTTTGAGGCATTAGCCAGACGTACGTTTTTGTCCATTAAATATATTGATGGACAATTGATATATTGATTGTCCGTTAAATATATTGATCGTGCAAGTGGTTAGGCCTTTAGGCCTCACTTTCTGTGTCTAGTGGCCGAACGGCGCCGACGTGCAAACTGCTTGAGGCACCATGGAGTACAATATTGCCTTTTTTGCTGCCGAAAAACTGCTCGAGGCACTTCTGCCCTAAGAAAGGTTTGCAATTTTCAGAGCGTAGTTAGTATTGCTTGTCTTCGTTAACAGCATATTGCGCTTCTCCGTTGGCCGAGGCAAGCAGAAATCGACTTCCCCCATGAGCACCGAATGACAAGCAAAGTTTCGAAATGTCGAGAGTCGACCGAAGATGTGCAAATCAAGCGCGTCTTCTTTTTTGCACAACCCACAAAGAGCCCGTCGTCGTCGGTCTGGGAACAATACCACCGAGTGATGGGGCACAGTTAACATTTGTGCTTAGATCGGTCGCTGGATTGCTGAGCAGGATGTTTACAGGCTCAGAACCCCACTGGAGGTAACTCCTTTGAGACCCAACGTGCTCTCTGCCTCCTCCTCGTCGGCTACTGTCCTTGCATAGCCCGGCTCCAAAATTCAGCTTCTGGGCACTGTCGTTTTGGTGTTCGCGCCTTGGCGCGGGCTCGCTCGCTTTCAAAATTGACGGACGTGTGTGCTGCGCCGTGTCAATCGCGACTGCACCGTTCGAACGTTTACAAGATCATAGTGTTGTAAACATTCGATCGGGGTATAAATGACATTGGCTAACAGGAGAGCATGAAAAGAGCATCGGAATGAACAGTCTTACGAAATATAGATAGAGCACTCAAAAACACACTTGAACTGGTGAACTGGCAACATTAGAAGATTGCAAAACGGAGGAACTGCAGGAAAGAGAGAGACGTGAAAGAGACGAGAAGTACAGGAAGAAGACACCAGCCCTGTGTGTCCGGAAGCTGATCACCTTTCTTTCTGTGTGTGTTTCCTCGGGTTTCTCGCTTAGTACAAGGTTTCATTGGGAGCAAACTGGGAGAGAGCACCACTAACGTTTTGCCTGCCCTGCACTGCCATTGGCTTGTTGGAACCCAGGGGTGCCCTTCTTCAAGTATAGGGACCGCGAAAGGAACCGCGACCCCACTACCTTTGACCCCATCAGGGAGGGTCAAGACCCCGGTCACTCCTCTCCTCAGGTGGGTGCTGCACAGAGGGAGGTCATTGCAACACCTGCTTCTTGCGCCCTGTCTGTTTTGTGTCCGACATTTTCTCTGCCTCTTTTCTGCTGCTGCGTGTGCATGCGTGTCGCCCGTTTTTGGCAGAATGTGGCTGGTGGTTCTTGCTGTTTTAATTTTGACACTACCCTCACTTAATTGGTGTTATTTCTTTCTGTTTGTTGTATAAACGGTAAGTCTGGGTAGTCTTTCGTAGAGGACTATCCTATGCAATGCTGTTTGTAATTGCTTTCTTTATGTGGAGAAAGTATGGGGCAATATGAGCTTCTTGGATAGCGTTGCATGGTCAGTCTGTCACATTGTGCTCTGAAGCGTGCTTCAACATTTGGGATGATAAATAAGTAAAGCAAGCTTCATCTATTTTTAAGACACTTATAGTTAATCAATATCGCAGAAAAATAAGCGGATAAACATTTTGCCTGCAATTTTGTGCTTTTCGCGGCTTAGTCTCGTGTACTGATTTGCGGCTGGCCGAAATGCTCCGTGTAAACATGCGCAATGTTCCACTACCTTTGGATGCTCTCACTTTTGTTGAAATGGAGTGTGGTGTATTTATTATTTTCTTTGCCACACTCAGTTTGGGATAGGGAGAAATTGTGAGTACTAGCTTTAGCGTCACATAAATCGCGGTTGTTTGTCAGACTTGAAGTGACACAGGTCTTAAGCGTAGCTAATGCTTGGGTTCGTTCTATATCCTCCCTAGTAACTTAGGAACAATGATCAGCTTAAGATTGGGGGGGGGAGTGTCAGCTAGCCAGTGAACCTGAGAAGAGGAGTCCATCCTGCATGCTGAAGGACCCGAGACGAGTACAGAGGTGCAGAGAGAACGGATGCAAACTGACAAAGTTGGAAGTCACCTTGCATCTTCTTTTAGCCCCTACGTCTGTCTCTTATCCAAACAAGCAACAGAGTCTTTCTCTAACGTTTAATTAGGCAGGTGCTCAGATTTAGATAAATCCCAAAATGAAGCAGGGACAAAGGTGAAGCCGCAAAGGTTGATGCTGATTGGCTGATGGGGGAGGCCACTTGACCCGAAAAATAAACAAGAGAAAAAAAAACAACAACAACAAAAAATGAAAGCCGTTTACAACTCCCTGTAACGCCGAACTAGAGCGCAGCTCTTGAGGAGGAGGAGGGAAGGGTACTGAGGGGAGGGTAAACTCCTCCTCCCTTCTCCTCAACTCCTCATCCTACCAAATACTCCTCCTCCCCTTTCTCCTCCTCCCTCTCCTCCTCCTTCCTCCTTCCTTCTGCCCCTTCTCCTCCCCCTCCTCCTTCCTCCTCCCGTTCCTCCCCCTCCTCCTCGCCCTCCTCCTCCCTCCTCCTTTCTGCACGGTGCATTATGGGATATTTCCCATGATGCACCGCGCGGTTATACCGCCGCTGAAGCCGGAAACGGGCGCCTAAGAGCTGCGCTCTAAAACCAACTAGTGTTAGTATCTTCATTCCAGGAAGTGCTATCAAGTTTATATGCCACGTGTTAAGTTATCTGATCAGCTCTGTGAGCGTAGGCACCGGGTTCGGTATCATTCTGGAGCGATAATGGAATGTTTCACATACAACACAATTTCCCAGCAATTTGCTACAAACATTTATTAGACGTCATTACACTCATGTCTCGTTAATATGGACCCAGTTAATATGGATACCCCGCTATATGGGCACCATTTTCAAAGACAAACTGTGAAAATATGTTATGTATATTTTTGTCTCGCTATTAAGGTCAACTCGCATTACGGAAAATTTTTTTTGAGAAACGCGGGTGTTCATATTGACGAGACATCACTGTACCAGCGTGTGGTGCTACTAAACAAAGAATACAAACAGTCATTTGAATACAAATAATAGGCCATTAACTGGTCTGGGTATAGCTACGGGACAATTCGTTGCGTAGCCGTGTGCCACGCTTCCAGCCTGACTTGCCATTCTAACTCGCTTTCGTTATGCTACTTGTTCCGTGACTGACCAAGAAAGTTGCGCGTCTCTTTGTGTCCTGCCAGGCATGCTGAACGGGAGCGAGACCCACCTGATCCCCGGCGGTGCCAAACACCAACCCAAAGCTGGAGACGCCCATCGTAAAGAAGCGGCATCGGCGCATGAAGAGCACGGGTGCCAAGAACTTCGAGGCAATGGAAGGTGGGGAAAGGAGAACGTCGGAGCTCTTTGCGGACAGCCCGTACACATGCTGTGCGTGGACAGGGTGTACACTCAGTCATTGACCGCAAGAAAAAACGCTTGTTTTTAGACAATATAAAGGGGGGATTGGTAGCAGATTGTGGTAACGCACTGCGGCTCAGAGCACGTGGAGTGAAAGCTTGCGCCGCAGAACCCAGTGATCCTGGGGTCAGTCCTCACCCCTGCCTGTTTTGATCTGGACGAGCATTGTACCGGTGTACGTTCGTGTTTCACTAGTGCATGGTGCCGATGTCGAAGATCTCGGGTTAGTGTCTGGACTCAGCTAGCTGACTAAACTTCTCACCTAGGGTGGATACGCAAGGTGTTCAATGGGGCTGACTAACATCCCGCGGTCTAAACATGCACACGGCACAATTAGTTTCCATCGTAAAGTTGACCCCGCTTATAATGAACCCGGAAGTAACAAAACACCGCATATAACAAACCGCCGTTTGTTTCAGTCTTGCCCGTGTTCTTCCAATGCAATTTGAACCCTCTTTTAAGAAAAAAAGGGGGGCTGGGCCACAGACACAACGAAACAAATTTCCACAAGGTGAGGAAAGTTTAGTCCAAAATAGTCGGAACCTCGAGCACCAGAATATCAGGAACAAAATATTGGACACATTGCGATATCCCTAGAGGTACCACCTTGCCCCCGAAAGATGTCTCTTTGGTTTTTGGCGTAATTTTCTGTTCACGCAAAAACTTGGAAAGATTGTCAGCTTTTAGAAATCGCGCTGCCGAGGCGATTTTGACAGTGATGGGGAAGCCTTTTTTTCACCGCGGGCATCCTTCTGTGTTTGCCGCTTTTGTCGGGGCCTTCGTTAGAATTGTTGCGACTCAACTGTTGCCCCTGTTGCAACGTGGGGCGGGTTGCATCTCAGCTGGGGACAAAGCCCGGGCAGGGGTCCCAGGAGGAACGGAGAGCCAGCGTTTTAGCGAGACACACTGTTCAATGCATCTTCTTCGCTGTAGAGAGCACGAATCAACTTCCCGTGTGGGGGGCCCTTGCGTAGCAAATAACTGCATTCTGGGACCGTCTGTTCATCGGTCGGTGAAGCCACAGCTCTCCGAAGACACCTCCCCAGTTGGTTGTGATGCCGCCGTCAGTTCTGTGGCCTTCGGTTTTCCCCAAACATAGTCAATCAGAGGGGGAATTGTTCCCAGCCCGAAGGACGGCGGAAGTCTTCTCGTTGCGAACAATGGGCGACGGTTCATCCTGCGATCCAAAGATGGTTCGAGGCTGCACCCAAATCGGAAACGGGCGCTCCTCCCAGCGGCGTCGTCGCAGCTGGAGTTTGCGTTTCCAAGGGCCTGCAGGGGTGCGGAACACAAAAGGGTTTTGGGAAACCCGATGCATTTGGTCGTCTTGGTCAAATAAAACGGCGATTGTAACAGTGGTATTTGGAACTACTTGAGGACGACATCTGTGCGGCCCCGCTCGCTTTAGTACTAATAGGCATATTGGCAGGAGGCACTGGAACTGAAATAGCAACGCAAAATCTCCAATAAAATAATTGATAAATAAATAAAATTTCCACCACCTCATTCGCACAAACTTTGGGACCTTGAAAATGAAGGGCTTTGAAGTATTCCGTGCAAGTCTGAGCGCAACTTTTACAGGGGTATATCCTTTGGAAGATTCCATCCTGGTGCCGCTTTATTTATTTCGATACTGTCAAGGCCCAGAGGGCATCACAGAGGGTGTGGGTATAAGAGGTTGCAGTAAGTAAAAGGTAAAATACGTACAAAAAAGGCATTTCTTAAAAGAATGATTGGGTTGGCATAATATGTATTAGCAAAGGTGTTTAGTAGTTACTGCCTCTTTAAATAAATCGGTGAGCTGATGAGTGTTCTTGAGGTCTCCTGTGCATGCTGAGATTGTGTCTTATTTCCTGCAGATTCCGACGGCTACGAGTTCATCATTGTGTCCCTTGACAACAAGCAGTGGCAGTTCAAGCTTCGAGCGGCGATGTAAGTCTGCGCCTTCTCTTTATAACGGGGTGTTCAGCTGAAAAAGGATGACATGATTAGCAATATGGCAGAATGCTACTATCAAAAATTCAATTTAGAAAACGAAAACCCTTTTCTATGTCAGTGTTTTTAGTGCTATTGGATCAGTTGCCTATACACCTGTGCCTCCAGAATTACGGATTGATATCGGTAACTTATCTTTAGTGGGAAGAAAATTTCCAGCAAGTTCATGAAGCTGGTACTAGTGCTACCTGGCACTTGAGGTGCTTTAAAAAGGCCAGCGTTACTGTAGGGAGGTTCTGCTGTAATGTAACAAAATAAATAAAGAAAAATTGTGGCAAGCTCAATGCTAGGGGTATAAGCACCTGCAATAGTAACATATTAATACAACATATGGATGCCATAAAGCTTTTATTTTTTGTTGTAAGTTGACAGTGCTCCTGCCAAAAGGATAGTAATCATTGTTTGTCTCCTAATTGTTATCCATGCAGGTAACTGTAGAACTGCTATAGTAATCATAAAAGTCCAGTTTTTATTTTTATTTTTGAATGTATT